>BQNB010053074.1:5058-40198 GCA_026074375.1 Tanacetum coccineum
AGTTTACGCGATTTAACTTAACGTTTACGGTTTAAGAGTAAACGCGTAAAACCCTAAAAATAAATTGCGAATTTCATAATGTCATATAATGACCCAAAATACGAGGTGTTATACTTACTCCTCATCATATCTGTCAGTGGGATAATCAGCCGGATCCTCTGCAGGATCCTCATCACCCTCCTCCTCCAGATCCTCCTCGGGATCAGACTCAGTAATATAACCCAGTGAGTCGGCAGTGGGTGAGACAGAAGCAGGCAGTGGCTGCTCCTTAGCTGGAATCACATCATCCTCGGGTGGCATAAACTCTTGGTATACAGGCTCGGGAACATAATCTGGTGGAGGTGGTTCCTGCATAGCGGCCTCTACATATGCATAAGGGTCCTCTAGCATCATGGGCAGTCCATTGTATTCGTATATAATGATTCCCGAAGATCCTACATCTAATGATCCATCATCACTAGATATGGATGTGTAAATGACCGTGGAATGCTCTGAATCCGACATGACAAAATATGTGACAAAATATGTGATAATAAAATATAAAATAAATACTTTATTTTGGAATTTAAAACAAAAAGTTTGTGTAAAAGATGTATTTAATTATATAAACTTGTTTTATGTCCAATAAATCATTCCGAGTATTTTCTCATGTTTAATACACTAACTTGTGTATATTTATAGTCCTCTAATATTTGTCTAATGATTTTGTCCAAGAATAACATGTCCTTGCATTTCTTTTACTTATAAACTTAATAAATAAACTTTTATACAATTAATTTATATATTTTTTTATAAATTAACCAACACTTGTATAGTGTATATACTTTTATTCTAACATGTTTTTAACATCAATATAACATATGAACAAGTATTTCAAACCATGATCAAGAGTGAAAATCCATTTTACATCTTAATATATTTCCTAGATGGTGATTTACTATATAAACATTATATACACATAAAATTACAAATTTAAAGAGTGTAGGGTTTTAAGATGACCTTAAGATGATGTATGATGAAGAGAAACAAGTTCTAAACCCTAGTTTAGAATCAAACCCCAAGCTTCCAAGACTAGAAAACCCTAATTTCCTAAGGAACCCTAATCGTGAACCTTCTTGATTAAACCATTATAAATGCTAAACCAAGTCTTCAATACACCTTAGAATATCTTAGATGTGATACTAGAATACTTGAATACTTGCTAGGAAAATTTGTATGGGTGGTTTGTTTATGTTGTTTTGAGCTGTGGCTAGGGGAGAGCATAAGAGAGGTTTTGTGTAAAGTTTTTGGTTAAGGAAATGTATGTGTGTGATTATCTACAAGTCTTGCATGTATATATATACCAAGGGCTAGTCCAAGTTACTATTTAGAAGTCAAGACCATAAGAGACTAAAGGGGGGACGGTTGGACATGGGGAGGGAATTAAAGAGAACTTTTGGTCAAAAACACTAGTCATGGCTAGGTTATAATGAGCCCTAGTTTATACAAAGTCTATAGTTGATAAAATGTGTGCTCTTTGTCCCATAGCTGAGCATTATACCCAAAAATTGAGAGAGGGAGAGGAGCTAGATTAGTCTTGATATTTTGGGATGAATTTCTAGTATTACTTGTAGTTTTTAATAGGTAGTTTAAACGTAGAAGTGAATACTTGTAGCATTTGATTTTTAGTTAGTTTCTTATAGGTAAAATTTGGCTACAATGATAAATATGGGTGAGGTTTTATAAAACTTTAAGTATTGGGTATAATAATGGGTATTTGTTGAAGCGTAGATAAGTTTTGGTGGTTCCGATGTAAACACTTTATGTAACCAATAAAAATAAAATATGCAAATTTAATAATTATCTTCCAAATAATTATTTTACACTTGCTTGACATAAACTTTTAATTGTTTGATGCCCATTTACGTTGAATGATAATTTCTGGCTTACGCGATTTAACTATATGATGAAAATTAAAAGCAACGCGTACAAGACTAAAAATAAATAGTAAAATAAATGATGTTGTAAAATGACCTGAAAACACTGGTGTTATATTTTGTGTGTTTGTTTTTAAGTTTTTTGGGTTTTTTTGTCATATACACTGTTCTGGTCGAATACCGGATACGGCGTATTCAAATCAATTGAATACGGCGTATCCACCTCTCTAACCAATACAGCATATCCAGTTCAATAAGTCAATACAGCATATTCAAATTGATTGAATACGGCGTATCGACTGTCTGACACAACAGCAAATTTATTCTTTCTTTTTTAGTTTTCGTGTTTTCTTTTATGTATATACCTTCTTCCAAAGCATATACTGCTGATTGTGTCCTCTTCTTCAGGTAGTGCGTTACAAGGAGTTCGTAGAGCTCATTCAGCCTTTCAAAGACTCAGAACGAGTATCACAATTGGATAGGAAGCTTCTCAAGACAACTAGTCTTTATTGTTCGAGTTCTATAGGGAATCAAACTTATTACTGATCCTGAGAATCAGTTTAGAAGAAGAGACTACAAGAAACAAAGACAGAGCTTACATTAGAAGAGTCGTTAAGCATGTTCGTGGCCAAGATCTAAAAAAGGCTTGATGATAACTCCAACATGATCAAGGAAATGCGAGCCTCCACAGACTTCGCATTTAGAAATCAAGAAGCCTCGATCACAGCTTTGGAAATCCAAGTCAGGCAGATGAGCATTATTTTACATGAAAAATTATCTGGGAATTTGCAAAGCTTGACTGAAATTAAGCCGAGAGTTAATGATGAGATGATTTCTACTTCTGTTGAAACTGACATGCCTTCAATACGCCGTATTGATGCTAGCCAATATGCCGTATCAAACCTACAAAACTAAAACTTATTTTCTGAGTCAAGGAAAACAACTTTACCTTCTCCTAATCACTTGAATGATGATTACTAGGACGAACCAAAGTAAATTGATGGAGTAAAAGATTTAGGAGCTTATTGGATTGATGCAAAGCCTCTTGGCAAAGCCTTACCTCAAAAGGAAAAAGACCCAGGAAGTTTCACTTTACCTTGTTTCATTAATAATTTGTTCATTAATAAAGCCTTAGCTGATTTAGGAGCAAGCGTAAGTGTTATGCCTTATTTGACCTATACCATCCTAGGATTAGGAGACTTGATTCCTACTAAATTAATTGTTGAATTAGCTGATAGAACCATGAAACGACCTAAAGGAATTGCTGAAAATGTTCTAGTAAGAATAGATAAATTTACTTTCCCAATAAACTTCATTATTTTAGATATCCTCGAGGATTTCCAGACCCCTTTAATCCTAGAAAGACCTTTCTTGTCTACTGCTCATGCTATTATAAACGTGTTTAAATCAAAGATAACTTTAAGAGTTGGCGATGATGAAATTATCTTTAAAATTAGGAGGGTCTATGCTTTGAGTTTAGAGGAAAGAATGGAACTTGATTTAGAAGCTAGGCTAATGGGTGAAGCATTGATAATAAATAGATCACAAGACCCCGACTATGGATATTTTCTTAAACTAAATGATCTAAATGAACCATTAGAGCTTAGGCGAAATCAAGTAGTTGACTTAGGACCCACCGTTGAGGAAGGTGAGGTAATTGATGCACCCATCGAGGAGATAGTAAAAGATAGGAAAGATGAAGATAAGATCACAAACGGAATTGAGGATTACCATAGTTTTTGCGACCACGATAGGAAGATCCATGTCGATGGTGCTTACAATTTGAGGTTATCTTGCATGATAGGATATAAACATGTAGAAGCTAATTTCTTCCCTCTCTTACCTATTAACATATTGTCAAAAAAAATTATAACTCCATAATGAAAGACAAGTTGGAATTTAAAGGGAAAAATGTAGTAGGAGCCTTTATGAATGTGCCTATATTTTTTAGAACTTTGTATGTTGTAACCGATTTTGTAGTGATGGAAAACATGGATACTTATCGTGATAAAGAGATGGGTGATGTGATAGTTGGAAAAGAGTTATGCAAAGAAATCAGAGTCAAAGCAAAATGATTCGATGGAATGATTACCATCTACAATGGTAATGATGAGGTGACTTCTCAAATGGCATGATCGCATCCGAGGTTTAAACGGTCCATAAATAAACAATGCAACAAGATTAGGCCATTGCTAAAGGTAAGTTCACAAGACGAGATGGAAGGTATTTCGCACCCATATTAAAAGCTTAAGAAGCTCTACAAAGGAGTTTTGAACTTGGGACCGACATACATTAAGAATGAAAAAGTCAAAGAATGGCTTACTCGTGGACACGTGAGCGTGCACGAGACAGAGTGGTGAAGACGGAAGTTGAAGACAAGTCTAACTTAAAGACTTTGTTGTAAACAAAAGTGCTTACCAGGAGACAACCCGACTTGTTATTTCTTTTTATCAAGTCTGTCTTCCCAGTTGATTAGTACGGCATATCCACTGCCAATGGATACGACGTATTGACCAATCTAGACGTTATCTAGTCCTTTAATTTATGCATTGAACATTATTGTCAAATTTGGGATACAACGTATTCATACCATGATACGGCGTATCTGGCAAATCTGACTCATATGAATTTTTTTTTACAGGTTTACTCCATACGGCGTATCCAGGTCTAAGGATACAGCGTATTGGAGCCTTGTACAGTTTGTTTATTTTTATTTTCTAACCGTACAAACGCCGGAGATGGAATTGCATTTTGATTTCTATTTTTACATGACCTTATTGGAATACAAATTAAATACTTTATGGTAATGATTGAAAAATCTGGAGTGGTCTAATTCGTTGGAGTGTTGAAGAATTTTGAGGCCACTGTCCAACGCAGTCTTGCTTGCAAACGCAACAAGGAGGATCATACCGAGCAAATCTCAGGGGAGTTTCTCGTTCTAATTCTTTATTTTTCTGTACCTTAAGGTTTATATATACAACGAGGGCGTTGTATAATTCAAGTGGGGCAGGAGAATTAGAATGCTTACTTGTCCTTAATCGAGAATAATTTTGTGAAATTATTAGTTACATAACCCGCACAAACAACCTTTAATTCCATTTGTGAGATTTGACCTATTTTGTTTCCCCTGGATTACCCTAAATTCCATCAAAATATGAGTGTGCAGGTGATGTAGTAAACTTTAGAACTTAGCTTGGTATATCTATTCAAGACCACAATGATAAGTACTATGGATTTAGATGGAGTAGCTTTTCTAAATTGGTAAATTTCTAGGATTACACCCAAAAAGCCTTATATGTTTGTGATATTAGTTAACCACATCGGTTAATTAACCCCCGTATAACCTTTTTTCTTACTCTAATCTTTAAAGTATGATTCCCCTAGAAAAACCCTTTAAGCCATTCCTTCCACCACAAAATATGTTTTGTTACACCTTTACACCTTAGCCTACCCTATTAGATTAAGTCCTTAATCGAGTTGTTAGTTGCTTTTGTGTAAAGTATTGTATTTCTTATGGCAGTGTGCGTATTTTCTATCTTTGGTTAGAAAATTGCACTATGAAATGGGAATGTGAAAGTAGTGTTATTTTTCGGGTCGTTTAATTTTTGTGTGTTTAAACTATTTTCACTATTATTTTTATAAATCCGAAGTATGGGGGATTATGGAAAAATTATCCGGAGTTATGATGATCGTGAGACGGTGAAAGTATATGATGTATGTTTTCTAGTGAAATTCAAACTCTAAGAGCAAGCGGTATGGTCGGCTAGTAGTCCAGCACCACACGACCAACCCAAAATTTGTTCGCGCCAACTACACTGCCGCTGGCGCCGTCGGCCTTCGCACCTTGACCACCAGCCAGCGCGGTAGGCATTTCCCTTTTTTCTTTTTTCTTTTAAAATATAAATGTTGGGCAACATATATATATTCATTACCCACTTTTTTCAAAATTTTACCCTTTAAAAATCCTATAAACACCTCCTTATTATACCAAACTTTGCACACAATTCCAATATCATTTCTAATTCAACAATATTTATTTTTCATTCAAAAAAATTCACTATAGATCCTAACTCTCCTAGAAAAAAACATAGTTGATAAATACGATATTTATTTTAAAGACGACGCAGAGCGATATATGCGGGGTTATAAATCTTATGAACTGTTTCTAGCTATGACTAATCAAGAAGCTGGGGGTTCGGGATCGGGTATTAAGATGATGCGTACATACATTCCACGTAAACGGGAGGAGGCGGAACAACGCCTACTCGATGACTATTTTGGCGACGATGAGACTCCTCCTAACTATCTGGAAGAAAACTTTAAGAGAAGGTATCGTATGAGTTCTACACTTTTTGCTCAAATAGTCAATGTTATTACTGGTTATGATGATCAGCCTATTCCTGAGTACTTTCATTTTTTTAGAAAAGGTCACGATGCTACCAGTCGTGGTAGTATCAGTGCGATTTTAAAATGCACATCCGCTATTCGTCAATTGGCATATGGTACAACACCCGATGCATTTGACGAGTATTTGCAAATTACTGAGCGTTGTTCACGTAAATTTTTAGACAACTTTACAAAATGCATATATATTTTATATGTAGAAGAGTATTTAAGAAGGCCATCTTTAGAGGATATTGAAAAAACATATGCTTTGCACGAATAAAAACATGGATTCTCGAGAATGCTCGGGAGTATTGATTGTATGCATTGGGACTGAAAAAATTGCCCAAAAGCTTTACATGGGCAATTAAAAAGAGAGGATCATAAATACCCAACTCTTATGTTAGAAGCAGTTGTGGATCAAAGATTGAGGATTTGGCATGCATATTTTGGGGTTCTAGAGGCAATAATGACCTTAATGTGTTATATGGTTCTCCTTTATTTGATGATGTTCTTGCCGATACGGCTACGAAAGCTCTATTTGTAGTGAACGAAAGAACATACAAGAAAGGTTACTATTTAGCTGATGGTATTTATCCAACATGGTCTTCGTTTGTCAAGACATTTTCTATTGCAAGGGATGAAAAAAGATTGAGGTTTAAAAGAGTTCAAGAAAGTGCAAGAAAAGATATTAAACGAGCTTTTGGAGTTCTACAAGGTCGTTGGGGAATTATACGACAACCCGCACGTGCTTTACAAATAAACACATTGAAAAGAATCATGTATTATTGTATAATATTACACAACATGATATTGCAATCGAAAAAAATTAGAATTGTCGAATTTTAAAGATATGTTCGTTAATCCAAAACCGAACATTCAACGAACTTGGATCGAACGATGTGATATACATGTTAGAAAAACCAAAGAACTTCGAGATGGTAAAGTGCACAATGAGCTTCGACACGACCTCATGGATCATTTGTGGAACCGTAATAACTGAATTCTATGTATTTTTATTTTTATGTAATCTTTTTTATTTGTAATGTGTTTTTTTAAGTTTAATGAAATTTATTTAGTGATGTTTATTTAAGTTTTAATGTATTTGTTATGTCTTTTAAAAAAAGTTATGGCTTGAGCCAACGAGGGAGGCACCTAAATGTGGTGCTATAGCAATTCCAGACTTTCTAGTGTTATAGTACTTTTGCTGATGTGATAACACTTTTTGTGCTATGACTTGAAGCCATGACATTGCTGTACCCAGTGATGTGACCATATTAGGGGGGACATTCACATGTATTTTTCCATAACATTAAATAAGTTATTTTTTTTCATTTTCCCTAATAATAACCTTGTTCATGGGCAAGTATTGTGTTAAATAGCGATTATTGCATATTGGGGATAAAACAAGGTACATGCCATGTGACGACGGTTATCTATTATTCTCGCTTTCATTTGTTATATCAACATTTTTTTTCTTTTAATTCTTTAGTCATTACTATTTTCTCATTTACATCCAGCGAATTGGTCCTTCTGATTTGTTTAAACACCAGGTTACATTTAATTATTCTTTATTCGAACCAATAATATATATAAAGTCAGCATTCGACGTCTTAATTATGTTTTTTAGTTAGTAACAAAAATGTTGATAAAAGTAGTAAAATATTTTCTCGTTGAAAGTTAATGGTTTTAATTAACCGGTCATTCAGAATTAAATATTACTTGCAAAAATCTAATGCGTTAAGTCATTATTTACAATCATTTAAGTAAACGTCCATATGTTAAGTGTCTTATAATCGATTTTATTAGTTAACAATGTCAAATGCACGACCATGACTATCAAATTAAGTTTTTAGAAAACATGAGACAATTTTTAGAAAACATGAGACAACCTAGTTGCCAACTTGGGTTATCATATAATTAATTTTAATTTTATTTTCAAAGTATAGGTGAACTAGTTTCATAGCCCGCCCGGATGGGCGGGCTAGCTTCCTATAAAAAAATGCAGAAGAATGAAAAAAATAGGAAAACATATAGTGCAATATATATTGAAACGATAATGAAGCATTTAGTTACACACTAATCTACGCTAAAAAAATTTATATACGAAATAGAACTTTATAAACAACGTTTGTTTTGGGGTTTGTGTAGTTGCGACATACGTATATCATTTTGTATGCAAATTATTGAACTACATAAGTACCATTTGGCATGCACTGTTGCAGATTTGTCGGCTGTTTGATCTGTTGTTCGGCTATTTGATCTGGCAACGACTCTCAAAGTTGAGGAAGAATTCTTTTGTGGGCTCTATTCTGGTTTTGGTTCCATTCGATGCTGTCATTCTTAAAGATTGATGTAGACTTTTGACCATATGATCATTTGCTGAATCACAGAATAGCATCAGGCATTCTCTAACACTGTTTAACCACCTGAGAAACATCATCAACCTTATTCACAATAGAAAGGTGTCATCTTTGAGATCAAGTTCTAATCTTTTTTTGTTATCCGAAAAATGATAGTTTAAAATAATACTTTTTGTCATTATGATTTTCTTTTTTTCGTTCGAACTATGAGAAGAGTCTGCCTCTGGGGGATGCATCGTGCTAGTGGCAGCACCAAACATAAGGTTCTTTTGTTTTCTTTATTTGGTGATGATCCACTTAGTGGAATATGTCAATATACGATCATCCCTACCAAACATTAAAGCAAACAAATATCACCAAATTTAGTTAATCAACAAACATTTCCAAATTACAACATTGACCCGGACTGAATTTGTGTGACTGATTATATTATAGTGGCGAACTCATCTGATTAACATTTTAAGTAACATATATCTGTTATATTTCATTTGAGTTTATAAAGTCAAAATGTAATGTAGAAAGAAAACTTATACATAAATTAATTGATGTAGGTAATCTCCCCTTTCGTATTGTGATAATCCAGTAAGCCCCTAAAAAAGCTAATACCCAAAATTGGAATATTCCAAGTACCTGTAGTTTCTGTATCTATCAATGCAAACTAACTATTACAAAGCAAACTTACAAAATGATCAAATGTAGTTTCTGTATATATCAATCAGATGGAGGGTTTCAATAGTTTCTGTATCTATCAATGGAAACTAACTATTACAAAACAAACTTACAAAATGGTCCAACGTAGTTTATGTATATCAATCAGATGGAGCGTTTCAAGTTTCAACACTATGGAAACTAACCATTCAAAGGTTTAACAACTTGCAAATTTAGAAAGTTGTGTATATGAATTGTAGTTGTTGGTTTTATTATCAATGATTATATATATATACACAATCAAGCATTACATCAGTCAAATGAAGTTTATGTAAGTTTACTATGCAACTAAAACTGATTTAATACCTACCTTTTTAGGCTACAAAATACTTTAATTTGGATTCACATTCCTATTTCCCTGTGAATCCAAACATACTTGAATAATGAAAATTATAACATGAATAGAAAAACAACATAAGCACAAAAAAGTTCTTCATCTAAAAAACTGTATTCGCTGACTATGTAGATGCTACTGGTTTGTTTTATAATTTTAGCAAAGACTAAGCACATTTTACAATCACAAACATGATAAAGAACCCCATTTGAAGGTTAGTACTTTTAAAAATAGGTTGGTTACCTGGTTTCAAAATGTTTGGGTGACGTTTCTCATGTGTTCTCAAGTCCAAAAATAATAAGCTGTAGTATAGGTGTTTCATGTCATAGGTTGAGTCCTCATACCGAAAGTGATGTAGCATACTTGCATAGAATCCTTGAATCCATAGCACGGCGAAGGGCTGCATCAATGTCGGTTGTGAAAACTGAGTAAGAACTAAAACTTACGACGAAGGGCTGAATCAACTGTGACCAAGGGATTTTTGGTCCTGGCTGCAAAGATGACAACCCTTATTTTCTCTGAATGCCTAACAACTCTTCTATGTATATATGGTTCAGAAACTTTAGCACACTCAGGCTCATGCTGTGTGCGAGCATTAACATATGATAAGATACACAACCTAGACACCATAATTTTGTAAATTTTTATTATATTCATAATTAATTTTATTAAGAGCTGTAAATGTCAAGCGGACGGAGTAGATATCTCAATACATTTAATATGTTTTATTCTTATTACAAAATTCGGACTGGCCTTGGTCAAGTAAACTCTTTCATATATGATATTTGCAGCTTGATCAAACCCTTTCAAGAGACCCTGAATGACAAGAAAATATTATTAACATAGCAATTTAGATTTGTAAAAACCACTATATCATACTGATCCAAATAAGACACAGAGCTCACCCTTATGTTGTGTCCATCATTGTAATTACAGAGATGATTTTTGTAAAAGAAAAAAAGATAGAAACCCGTGAGTTATTCATAGGAATTAGTTAATGTCAAATGCAACAATGAATGTTTAACAAAAAAATGCAAACAGTTGACAAGTAAAGCAACTACCTTTCTTTATTATGTTGAAGATCATCCACTTATGCAGACCCATCATTCCAACATAATAGTACCCGAATCCGACTCTGAGATACATAGTGCACAAGCCATGTTATCATGTATGTAACACAACAAACCAACAATATAGTGTTCTTACATATATCACCTGTCCAGAATAGTGGGACACCAAATATAATTTTTACCTAAACTCAATCGTATAAAAGAACTGGATAAAGAAATGCCACACAAGTGGCCATAGTTTCATGTTAAAAATAGGAATATTACCCTTTTCAAGTCGATAATGTGAGTACCGGGGTGTTTTGTAATGATTTACGACATCAAGTCAAAATTGAATGATTCACACTACCAACATTTATATATCACAAACTCCTTACATTTGATCATCAGTTCATCTTGATTGATCGACCCTATGATTAAGCCTTAGTGTAGATCGGCAGAACAAAGTAAGGTGATTTGCAATAAGAAAAAAGTTACTTGTAACCTGTTTTACATTGATTGTCTCGATCCGTTTATTTTTTCATCTATACATATATATATGGACATGTACCTCTAGTTTGTGTCCACAGAATGATGAGATTCACATACGAAACATGAAAAGATCGCAATTGTAGTTTTGTACAAAAAAAAAGTTAGAACCAAAAATAGTCATCAGTTACAAATAAACCAATAAAGGTTAAGGTTATGAACTAACAACCTTTGTTGATTCTGGAATTAAGCTGGTACGGTCACATAAGTGGAAATATAATAAGATTCCCCCAAATTCTGACCGACATGAGGTAGTGAACTCAAATGTGATTGTTGCAAGTATCTTTGTCCAGTCCACACATCTTCCAGGTCTGCTTTTAAGTAAAACAATACTTTCCTGTTAAATGTTTAGGAATTATATTATAGCTCTTTGATTCATCATCATATAAACATGATAAAACTAAACAGACTCCGAAAGAAATATGATGGTTTTTAGACTTATGTTATCTTTCCATGTGCCAAGCTAAGAAATAGACGGAGTTAACATACCATTTTGATGAAAAATATTGGACCACTATCATTAGGTATTGCATCAGTAAGTATAAGAACATAATCATATATGTATTACCTAATGATAATTGATATAATGAATCAATATGTCAATAATCAACGTACATGCATCCTAAATTCAATTGATCTCGCATTTTTAGCCAATTGTGAAACTGCCTTTCCTGCATCATGCAAACACAGAGAGAGATAGTTAATCAATGTAAGTATAATTAGGGATATTTTATAAAAGTTGAACCCATTTGATGATCTCAAATCATTTATTCAATCGCATGCACATAATAATCAAAAATATAATATAAAATTAAACTAATCTTGTTGATCGTATGATATTCGAACGAACGCTATGACCTCCCTGTAATCTTAGCATCGATGACTCCATATAAAAAAAGCTCAACAAATAAATTTTTGAAAAAAGCAAATTGGGAATACATACTATACATGATGGAAGCATACCTTTAGTTTTAAAAATTGAATCTGGAATTGAAGCATGGGTTTTAAGTTTTAATAATTGAAATCGGATGCTACAATTATGCGAATGAATAAGATAAGTTTGGAAGGGATTTTCAAGATTGAGAGAGATTGTGTAACTGTCGATTGAATATGCTGAGTTGTGGAGAGAAATTGTAGCATGCTATTAAGGAATGTACAAAGTGACGTTAATACCCTTCATTTTTACACTATCAATGCCTAGTCAGATTTTTGTTCCTATTTTACCCTTTAAGTCGGGATTAAAACAACCTAGTCATCATGCCTAGTCACCATGAACTAATTCATAACTTATCTATTATATAGGTAGAAATGTTTATGTTGGATTATATGGTAGTTGGATAAGCAATACGCAACTAGAGGTGTGTGAGTTTATTGGGGGCACACACGAAAAACATTTAGAGTATGCTTGATACTTCACGAAACACTTTCAAATGTAAACCGTTTAGACATGAGATGTTAAGACACAAATCCTTATGATCCCTTGTCATAATAACCGGCCAAATAAGGAGCTAGAAATGTGTCTAGGTTCATTCTTGGAGATAAGAAAGAGTAGGGTATTGTGATAAGACTCAAACTTGAAGAGTTTTAATCTTATCACAAGTAGAGCTTAAAGGCTATAAAGGCCATCACCCCTAGCTCATAACCAGTGTATAAAAACCCTAAACACTCCACAAAACCTGCTAATTCTCCCCTTGATCTTACAACAGCCGAATACAATAAAACCTCATTAGGTTTATTGATTTTTGGTTCTCTTTATTTACCCTACTCTATTTCGGTGAAGCTTTTAGGGATAATCAACTTGTGATTCGATCCCAGATCTAACCAAGAGGATGTGCAGGCTTTGGTTTATTTGTTCTTAGGTGTGCCAAGTAGTAGAAACATATTAGGGTTTTAGATTTGTGGTTTTCGTTTGAGTTTACCCTAATTCGGTTACAACTTAATTCGGTTAAACCCTATTTCCTCTTTTTTGAATTTCGGTTACAATCACAAGAGTGGTTTTTGACACTTAAATTCAGTTGGTTTGGTTTACAATTGTTGAATGGGTTATACGTGAGGTAGGACTAGCATCCTGGCGTGCTTGCTAGACGTGTTTGTGTGAGTACTCGTAGAGGTGACAATTTAGTCACTAGTTTCGTATACTTGGTTACATAACATTTGTTGGTGACTTCAAGGGTATGTATTCTATTTACCCTTTTCATTCCTTTTGTGTTTTATGTATGTTAATTATTTATACTAGACTAGATCTATCCGCTGCGTACTCGTAAGAGTTAAAAGGTTAACTTGATTGTTAAATTCCAACAGTGGCATCATGAGCCAACTCGTTTTAAATTTATGAATTACATATAATTTAGACATGCTAGGTCTGCATGAAATTAGTTTATTTATTGTTTTTATTGAAAATTATGGCAACGACATGCAATCCTTGCCATAAATAATGAATAACCAACCTAGAATCAACACATATGTTATTTTAATAAAAAGAAGAATAGATCATAAATTCAATATTAATTAAGCTGCCATGATGATTATATTCTTGTTTTATCTCAGCTATAAGACTCACGCAATCATGTTATATGATGGATGTGGCGATCTAGGCAATTTAGCAGAAAATCTAATGAGAGTCTTATGGTTCTCTAATTGGGGAAGACTCTTTTGAGAACTCAAGGCATTATGTGATTTACTGCTTTTTACATAAGAGTTTGTCTTCAATTTTAATCCATTTTTTAGTCTGTTTAGATTGCTTATATGTGATACGCCATGTGATGAATCAATACTTGCATATAAGACTTTCTGAAACTCTTGAAAATGAACTTACACTTATAGAGAAACTTGGATTGAACATGTCTAAACTTTACACATGTAATTATACTCCTTGTGACCAGTTTTGTGATATTTGCGAAACTGGGGTTTTTGGACAAATTAATAGGACATTAAACTATGAAATTTGAATTTCTTGTTGAAGCTTTAGTTTTTATGAGTTAGTATGTGGTTGTATTGATCTTTAATTTTCTCCCGCCACATACATGCTTTGGCATTGAGGGAATTGTTGGAATTTACTTTGTCTTCGGATTACATTTGGGTACGTATAGGTTTGATCAAAATTTGTAATCCTACCTTATGGCATCAATAAAACATAATGTTAACAAAAGGGGGATTTTTAACATACAATAGCATCATTAGTCAATTAGTAGTATGGCTCACCAATTTTGACAAACTACTAAGAGAAGCTTTAAGGCGGTAGAGTAGATTACCCAAATGATAGTCAGGTTTTTATAGTTTGTGACTGATTGTTTCTATGCTTCTTTGTGCTTACAAAAATGGAGCTACCGTGAACATTTGATTAAAATGATGTCTATACAAAAAGGTTAACAAAATTGTTTTCTCTACCTTGGGTACAATTGTTTGCATGACTTTATGTACCGATTTGTCACATTCTATTTTTATGTGTATTCCTTTATATGAAATTTTAAGTCTATGCAGCCACAATAGAACAGTGCATTTGGCTTGACCTCATGGTCAGAGTCAGGGCCTTGCCAATTATGGCGTCGAATTTTTTTCATGGTCAGACCTTTATCAATTTTTTGATTTGTATTGGTAGATTAAATGAGTTACCTGGTCAGACCTGAACCCGAGGCATAAAATGAGAGTAAATATGATTTTGACATTACTATAAGAGGTAATAATGTCACTAGTCTCATAATCAAAGAGTTGCTTTCTATGCAATTAACGTCGTTGCTTAACTCTTTCCCTATTGTTTCACGTTGGTCAGACCTTTTGTCTTAAGTGAGTGGTTCAAGTTTGGATCTTTGTCTTATTAGTTATTAATTGGGTAGTTTATTTCTTTTAGAATTTAAATTTATCGATATTACAATATTTGAACTTTTTCTAATTGTAGATGACAAACACTCGTCAGCTAAAATTAGGTTTCAGGGGTTTCACTTCGAGAAACAATAACTATTTGGACCTAATTTTTTTTTGATGGTTCAGAACAATTTGGATTATACTATCAGCTTTGGTAAAGTGGGATTACCTAGAGCAGCAATTCCTCTGTTTTTTTCTTTGTCCCAGCTTTAGTTGGTACAGCCAAGTTGCACACGGAAGCTTTTGCAGCTCTTGCTGATGGGTTTAAGGAATCAAAGAGATTACTGGAACATGCTCAGGTACTATGGAACCAGGAGATCCCAATTTTTCATAGAAAATCTTTGTGCTTATGAGATGTTACAGGAGTTAAAAATTTGTTGCCCATCAAGCAGATCAGGAGCTTCTTCAGACTGTGCAGAATTACAGTATGCACGACATGGGGAAGACGGTTAATGAGTTGCATGCCATGCGGAAGCTACATGAGCAAACTCAGCCTAAACAAGCTGCTCCTGCACTTCATGTAATTCGAGAAGGGAAAGTCTAGAAAAAGAAAAATAAGCAAAAACCGCATTTCCGTGCTAGGGGTAAATATCAAAGGAAGGGAAAGTATAAGCGCGCTCTTTCATCCAAGCTAAGAGTTCCCATCCATGAAAAAGAAAAATCCTATAAGGGACTCTATCTATCATCAATTGTGGTAAGCACAGCGGCACTGGAGAGGTGCTGTCCTTAGAATTTAACCGGAGTTGCTGAAGGACTTGAAGTTCTCAGGGGTGCTTGCAATTCATGTATCTTTCAATATGAGAACTCTTAATACTTTCCTTAATAGATCATGGATCTATGACACTGGTTGTGGTACTCATATATGTATAAACGTTGGGTCTAAGGGCGAAGTAGGAAACTAAAGCTGGGGTGCCCCCCTCATGTACGTCTTGTACGTGGGCAATGGTACAAGCCGTAAGATGTCCTTGAAGCATTTGGACTGGTTTTTATGTATGTCTCTCGAGTGGATTTGTGTATTGTTTTCGTACAATTGTCATTAAGTCTTCTATTACTAGAGGAGTAAATTCTGTTCTAGTTAGTACGAAGTATGAAAAACCCCACATAACAAAACCCAAAAAAACAAACAAACACACTCTACCATCCAAGTTCGTGTGCCTATCCCCCCCCCCCCACATTTCAAGTTTCTAGGAATATACATGGTTTATTTTCGTGCTATCTCTATGAGGGTGGATCATATTTTGAAATTGATTTTGTATAATTCTTTTGCATTAATGAAAAGTTTATATGTTACTGTAAGCAACAAAGAGCCAAGTAGACACGTTGGTCTCTGACTCGCATTTAGTTGGATTCTGTGTCTTGGACCACAAAAATCAGCAAGATACGCTATGAGAAGTTTTGCAACATGAATGAGACCCAACCATCAATTCAAACTGATTAGGGCTTTTTAACAAATATGCTGTGATCTTTGTTTATGTACTGGTGTTAAGAATTGGGTGTCAAGGAAACCTTAAAACAATCAAGTGGAAAAGGGCCAAAGAATTTACTGGGAACTAATCTCACCCACTACGATGTATGTGGACCTTTTAAAGATCATGACCATCTCCACAGGAAGCAAGATATTCTTGCTTTACTCGCCACTGAAGTACTACAGGTCGTTATTTGGTTATGGTTACTTCGTTTTTAATAGCCTGTTAACATGAAGTGTTTGAAACTTTTAAAGTGTTTAAAAGGAGTTAGAGATATCCAAACTCGGTGTAATGACATAAAATTGCTACGTTTTGATCGTTAGGGGGGCGTTATAGACTCCTTATCAGTCTAGAGTTTTTGGGTCATCTGAAGGATCATGGGTTTATCCGCCCATTGTACTCCTCCTTACTACTAATACAAATACAAATGGTGTGTCAGAAGTGGAGAAACATTACGCCTGATATGGGTCGATACCATGATGGGTCAAACCAATCTCCCCACGCTCCTATATTCCTTTTGGGATTATGCTCTTCATAGCGACTGCGGATGCAGTCTTCAATATGGCTATTTTGAACTATGAAGGTTGATATAAGCACATATTCAAAGTATCGGCTTGGGCAAGACACCTAAGCTGTACTTACTTTAAAAAGTTGGGGTTGTGAGGCCTACTTGTTTAAGCGTGATACTCTTACCAAGGCCTGACAAGTTTAGACACCCCCAGTTATTAAGTGTATCTTCAGAAGATAACCAAAACGGTAACAATGGGTTATTCTTTCTACTACCACCGAGAACAAAAAGTCTAAACTCAATCTAGAAAATATACCCCCACACTTCCCCCCCCCAAATATAATATAAATCACTTATACTCCCGC
The DNA here is from genome assembly GCA_026074375.1 of Tanacetum coccineum. Taxonomy (NCBI): domain Eukaryota; kingdom Viridiplantae; phylum Streptophyta; class Magnoliopsida; order Asterales; family Asteraceae; genus Tanacetum; species Tanacetum coccineum. Next base: position 22,558 of record BQNB010053074.1, read on the forward strand.
TAATTCTAAATCCTCACACATCCAACAACTCATCCTACTCAAACCCATCCCACAAACCACAAACCATTCACCCCACCCAAACCCACCACACACCCCCAACCAAACCAACCAACCACACCCCCCCCCCCACCCCCCCCCCCCCCCACCCCCCCCCCTGCGAACACAAATCGCTCACCATATTGCTCAGCACTTGCCTCGTATTCCTAGACCGCGCTATAGTCTCTATACTCTCACAAGATGCACTTGTAGTCGACCTTCAGACTAGATATCTCTGTCTCTCGCTATTCAAGTAAGATGCTCTCGACCATCACCTTCTATCTCGTCACTCTTGCCTTAAATAATGACAGTGGTCTGCAATCTCGAACAGCTTCGATGCACCCGCCTCTAAGTCGACCGTCTCACAATCTCCATTTGTAGGTACTACCCTACAGCGCTACATACGCAGTCCCACACACCGCCTCGTATTCGTCTTATCACACATACACACGCTTGCACCGAGGAGCATCGCAGTTAGCCGCGCGATATTGGACACCTAACCCGACTACTCTATAAACGCGGCATTCGTACACTCACCTAAGTCGCATCGTTTATGCTGAATGCTATTTCGACTTGTGGAATGCAATCAAGAAACCCTACACACGAACTTTGGGACTTAGTCTGATTTTCCTACCTAACGGCAATAAACCTTTGGCAGCAAGTGGATCTTTTAAGATCTGACCTGACTCCCACATAGATGGAGTTGTACACACTATAAAGCTCGTTTGTGGTGAAGTGCTATACTCAAACCCAGGGATTTGTTTATGAGGTATAACCATTCTTCCTGTTCAGAAATTAGATCTATAGGTTTCTTATAGCCATTAGCCAGTATCTCATGACTATAAGTTTTGGGAAATGGATGTCAAAACTGCCTTCCTCAATGGATATCTCTCTGAAGAGGTTTACATGGAGCAACCTGAAGGTTTTGTCAATCAAAAAAATATCCAAAAGGTGTTTGTAGCTGAAAAGTTCTTTTATGGCTTAAGCAAGCATCAAGGCAATGGAATAAAAGATTTGATGATGAAATTAAGAAATTTGGTTTCATTCAAAATCCTGATGAGCCATGTGTATATCTAAAAGCTAGTGGGAGTAATGTCACTTTCCTAATCTTGTATGTCGATGACATATTAATCATGGGAAACAACATTCCAACAATGTAACAAGGTGTAAAATCCTACCTTGGAAGATGTTTTGCTATAAAAGATTTAGGTAAAGCTGTATATATTCTTGGAATCAAGATCTACAAAGATAGATCACGACGGTTAATTGGCTTATGTCAAAGTGCTTATATTGAGAAAATATTAAAGCGGTATCACATGGAGAATTCTAAACGTGGAAGTATCCCCATGCAAGAAAAGCTTAGATTAAGTAAATCACAAGGTGCTTCAACACCTGCTGAGTTAAAGCGCATGCAAAATGTTCCATATGCCTTGGTTGTGGGATATATTATGTATGTTGTGAGATGTACTCGCCCTGATGTTGCGTTTGCTCAGAACATAACAAGCCGATTTCAACAGAATCCAGGTGATCTTTACTGGGCTACTGTTAACAACATTATGAAGTATCTCAGGAATACTAAGGACATGTTTCTAGTTTACGGAGATGATATAAAATGAGAGCTCAGGGTTTCTTGCTACACTAATGCTGGATATCTGATGGATGCTGATGACCTTAAGTCTCAGACCGGATATGTGTTCGTTTTGAATGGAGGTGTTGTTGATTGGAAGAGTGCCAAGCAAAGCATTTTTGCAACTTTATCTATAGAAGCTGAGTATATTGCTGCTTTTGATGCTTCAAAGGAAGTTGTTTGGGTTAGGAAATTCATTTATGGGCTTGGTGTTGTTCCCACAATTGAAAAACCCATAAGTATGTATTGTGATAATACTAGAGCAATTGCCATAGCTAACGAATCTGGAATCACTAAAGGTGCTAGACATTTCCGTGCCAAAGTTCACTACCTTCGTGAAGTTATTAAATTTGGTGAAATAAAGTTAGAAAAAGTTCACACAGATGACAACTTAGCTGATCCGTTTACAAAAGCGTTGGATTTTACAAAGCATTTAGAACATACTAGGAATATTGGAATGCTTCTCGCTAGTAGTCTCATGTAAATATGTGTTTATTAGTTATTTGGATAAATGGGATTGTAAGACAATTTTATTTTCTGATGAATAAAGATACGAGGTATTTGTTATCATTCATATAATAATTGTTTATCCTATGTTTGCATATTTAATCCTTGAATGATTATCATTCTAAATAAGTCCATTGTCGGTTAACAATATGGGAGTATTGTTACATAAGGCAAATGTAAGTGTTGGTTATATTCTTTGAATATATGGATGGTTCCCGCCAAACTCATATGTTACTCACAAAGGATACGTATTGGACACCCCAACCTTCGAATGTTTACTTTATGGATCCATTGTCATAAGTAAAATTTCAAAAATGGTTAGTTAAGTCATCCTTAGACTTGAGAATACAAACAAGTTTTGGTATGTGTGGATATCACTTTTTAATTCTATGTCAAACGATGGTAGTTATAAAGACTATCATTGGAAGTGATGTGAAGCAGCATTCACAACACTTGTATTCAACAAAGAATTTGTTCCTCCACTTGATGTGCAGAATAATACCTTGGCGCCTCTTCAGAATTAATTAGATAATTGTTTGGCCGAACCCTAAGGGTAATGCAAGATGATTCTTGATTACATTTGGTATATCTGTATTAAGTTCTATAACGAGAATCTTAATGGTTAAACTATATGGAATGAGTGAGGATCCATATCCATGGTTAAACTGTATTTGAACAAAAGGGGTGATTATAGCAAGAGATAAAATAACCATGCTACTGAGAATGTTTATGAAACTTGATCTCAGACACTTCTAGTTTTAAAAATGAATGTGAGTGTTGCTAGACGTTTTGTCATTAGTGTATGGGCTATCTGCTACTCCAACTCCCAAGTGGGAGCTGTTAGATTATATGGTAGTTGGATAAGCAATACGCAACTAGAGGTGTGTGAGCCTATTGGGCGCACACACGAAAAACATTTAGAGTACGCTTGATACTTCACGAAACACTTTTAAATGTAAACCATTTGGACATGAGATGTTAAGACACAAATCCTTATGATCCCTTGTTATAATAACCGGCTAAAGAAGGATCTAGAAATGTATCTAGGTTCATTCTTGGAGATAAGAAGGAGTAGGGTATTGTGATAAGACTCAAACTTGAAGAGTTTTAATCTTATCACAAGTAGAGCTTGAATGCTATAAAAGCCATCACCCCTAGCTCATAACCGGTGTATAAAAACCCTAAACACTCCACAAAACCTGTTAATTCTCCGCTTGATCTCACAACAGCCGAATACAATAAAACCTCATTAGGTTTATTGATTTTTGGTTCTCCTTATTCACCCTACTCTATTTCGGTGAAGCTTTTGGTTCTCCTTATTTTGTATGGATAATTTTTACGCAAGCAAATTTATTTGAAAGTATCTTTTTACTTGCTGCCAAAATGTTTTTGGCCATTGTATACAATGCCTACTGTAGAGGAGGTGATTTCTTCATTTTATAAGAATGTTAATATATTTTTTTTACTGTTTGTTTAAACAATAAATTACTTATATAACCCCATACTTTTTTTATCATGTGCAAAATCCGAGGAGATTCTGGATATGGATAGTTTAAATAATGAGGTATATTTTTCCAAGTATCTAAATTTATATATTTTAGTTTATATGCAGTAGATATATCTATTAATGTAAATGTTATTCTTAATACAGGTTGATATGTTTATTAGTAATGAGAATCGAAAGCTTATGGATTTGAAATTAAAAGATAATGTTTCATTATTTTCTTCTGAAACCAAACCAGAATGTTCGGAAGTTGATATAGTAATAGATCACACTCTCGATGTGAACTGCATGAAGGTAGATGATTTTGTGAAATCCTAAGTTGTCGCTGATATTAATGATGCTGTTAAATTATATAAAACAGAAGATATGAATCCAGTTGGTGATATATCCAATAAAAGAAGTGTTATTGAGTCGTATTGAATTGAAAACAAAAGCAAACATGAAAGGGTAGACGTGAGTTATGCATATGATGACTATCCATCGATATATAAACGTCGTAAATTAGATATATAGTTGTGATGTTGCATGACTTCTTCTTTGATCGTTATCAAAGTAATATGTTAATGTTAAGTTTATGTTTTTCTTTGATGTGTATTGTATTTTAGTATCGTTGTTTTCTTTTAGTTTATGTTAAAAAAAGAAATATTTGAATTTGATGTTTAGTGCTATATTAACCATATGTTGTGACATTTTAATTAAAATTAAATAATAATCTATATGTGTATATTAATGCATGCATTGATCATAATTAAAATTGATTATTAATACAGTGTTTGAAAAACAAAATTAATTTACTCCAACTGGAATGTTTTGCATTGATTTTTTGCATGTAATATTTTATTTTATTTTAATTGTATCCCAGTTGATAAAGAAAGACATTAATTCATAAATATCTATATATCAGTAATTAAAATGTTTGGTTATAGAAATTCAAGTATATCGACTATTTAGAATTTAAATTCATAAAAGAAATGATAAAAAAAATTAATTAAAAAGAGAACAATATTTAATCCATAGAACATTACTAGCAATTATCAGCAACAAACAAATATATGATATTGATCTATTGGAATTTCTGTATAATATATAACCTTGAGCTGTTTATGTTTGGTTTTTTGGGATTCCTATCAATATTAATATTAAACTAATGATCATATATGTCGGTAATATTATTATTACGTCTTATATAGTTGATTTTTCTATCGTCAGTAATCTACACTTCTATACTTATAATGTTAGTTCATACATTATTATAATAGTGTTGTGTCTAACGGGTTCATTTATAGTTATTTGTTTATTGTTTGAATTTAAAAATTTTTAATGGTTAAGTAACTGTTTTTTATGTTCAGATGTTATGATATGTCTTTTATAATGTCCATTGGATCTGCAAGGGCTTTCAGTTCTTCTTCCCTAACTTCGATCAAGAAGACTTTGGTTTTGTTACTCAGATCTGAGTCTTCTACCTTTTCCAGAGACTCAATGAAATACTGTCTTCATTTTCCATTCTTAATTATTTCTTCAATGATGTTAGCCACGGTTGTTGAGATCTGTATTTCCCTGTTTGCTTCATGGTTTACTTGATCGAGCATCTTGAGTTTGAATGCTATGTCATTTGCCATTTTTTTTAGTTGGAAGATAATGTTATTTTGTGGTTTATATTTTGTATATAAATTTAGTCTAAAATTTCGATGTTGAATGATAGTATTTATAGGCGAGTTTGTTGGGCTTCTTTATTATTTAGAAGAAAAAATTACATGTTTCGTCCCTGTAGCTTACCCAGAAATCATGTTTCATCCATATTCGATTTTAATTACACTGATGGTCCCTATTTTATCAAACATGTTTCACTGATAGTCCCTATTCTGGAAAATATGGAGTATCCGTGTTACAAATTTCAAACAAATTAATTACACAGTTGGTCCCTATTTTGAAAAATAGGGACCATCAGTGTAATAACTTTGAAAATTAAGGATTACCTGTGTATTTAAAATCAAATAGGGACGAAACATGATTTCTGGGTAAAGCACAGGGACAAAAGTTGTAATTTATTCTATTTAGAATATACAATTATATATAAAAGTAGTTTATGAGGCTTTTCTGTTGCATCTGATTCAGATTTTGATAGATGCTGGTGGATTATCGGCCCAAATTCAAATAAAGTGGCAACGTATTAGCCCAATCCATTAAAATAGACAATTAGTCCATGTCAATAACCCTAATACTTGTCTATTTAATACAGAACCATCTGATTCAGATTTTGATAGATGCTGATTGATTGTCGGTACAAATTTAAATAAAGTGGCAACGTATTAGCCCAGTCCATTATAATAGACTATGAGTCCATGTCAGTAACCTTAATAGTTGTCTATTTAATAGAGAACCATATCAGACACTTTTATTTTTATTTTTCATAGCTAAACATGATACACTTTTTATCAAATGCTTTAAGATCTTCAAGGATCTATCTTTATAGCCTTCTTGATATTGTCATCTTCTTCAATAACAGCTTTAAAGTATGTTTATACCTAATGGATATGTTAAACATCTAATTATTAGTTGATGCTTTTCTAAATTCTTTAGGAAAGTATAAATAGACTTTTAAAGTTTGTATTTGGAGAAGATGTCTGTATTGAGAAAAAAATAATGTTCATTTAAAGTTTGTATTTGGCGAAGATATCTGTATTGAGACAAAAATAAAGTTCATTTAAAGTTTGTATTTAGAGAAGATGTTTGTATTGAGACAAAAATAAAGTTCATTTCTGTGCTTATATATGTTTTTGATATAAAATAATTTATTTTTCATTTCTTTTTTTTTATACTATGCTTTCTTAAATATTGTGAATAGGTAAAGTGTTTATGTAATTTTTATGACCTTTGTTTATATTGGTTATGATACATGTTTTTAGTTGATCTAATTTTTAACAAATTTTATTTTTATTATCTTCTGCTGGATAAATGTTTTTTAGTTTGGTTTTTTTTGGTGAAATGGTGAACTTTTATATAACCACAAACAATTTTTACAATAAGGATAAAAGGAGATTGGACATGCCCAATCCCTCTAAAACATCAACATCCTATACAAGCTTATTCAATGCAATAGTAACTAGTTCTTTAGCATATATCTGATACAACAATAACAAAAATCCTACACCAAAGCAAAGGATCTCTAATGAAATGCAATCCATCCAGAACACTTCCAAGTTTACCAATTCACCTACCTTAGCCTCATGACTACATTTCCTAGCTAAGGGAGAACCAATGTTTATTCACCAACCAAAGGAACCCTCACCAAGCTTCATCATGCAAGCTAAAGCACCCTGACTCATAAGTAAAGGGCTCTTCCCTACTGACTACATTTCCCTCACATTTAAGCCCACTCAAATACAGCAGCTACAACCTCACTGTATAAGAGAGAAAATAAAGAAGAAAGGACATCATCAACAAGGAAACACCCACCTTTACTATGAAACCACCTATCCTCCTAGCAATGTAGCTAAAGGAACCAGAATCCCCATATTCATGGCTCTTCTCTTTCTTCCCACACACATTGCCACACCAAAGTTCCTAAACCCTTACTCATTAAGGAAACCTTCCTTATGGACACCATCAACTAGAAGAGACAATGCACATAGAAGAGTTATAGTCCTCCTAAGGCCAAAACTAACTCAACTATAGCACCACCCTAGCAGATGAGGCATCCAAGATACAAGGCCATCTTAATGCACCTAAACTTTAAGAGCTTCAATACCATTTTAGATGTTGTTAGGAATTTTATATAACAGACTTAATTCTGTTAGTGTATTGTAGTTAGTTCTGCTAGTTACATAGTTATTACTGGTAGAAGGATTATCATAGTTAGTACTGGTAGTGTTAAATAGTTGTTATGTTTAATGTTAATAGTTTAGTTTGACTTTCTGCAATATTAGTTAGAGTTAAAGATATGCTATGAGTATCTGAGAAGGATTTGCTTATCTGTATACGTGTTTTGTAAAGCCCAAATAGGGTTTCCTTAGTCTATAAAAGGATCCCTAGGCATAGTTTTGTAGATATAGTTCTACACAAGATCATAGAGATCATAATAGTAATCATAGTTTTTACTTTGTAATCTGTTACCTAGGCAGATTTCAAAGTTTAATATAAAAGTTCTTTTGTGATATTCAATATTGTTCTTCTTAGCATTATTGATTAGATTTTGCATAATTAATAGTGTTTACTCAGTGTTTCATTATTGTTTCTCTAGATTCATCTAAAGGAGCAAACCCTTTGCAAGCTGAAGGTTTAGATCTATTCAGTAAAACAATCCAACAAGTGGTATCAGAGCTTGTGTGGAAACTCTGAATAAGAAGAACTCAATTGTAAGAGTGCGACAGAAAACAAGACATTCCCTCCACCCACAAATCACTGCAATGAGATCTATCATCAGGAAGGAGAGTATGACATATGGAGCATGTGAATGCGCTATATATCTGTCATACAGGACCTTAATCTAGGGATGTTATTGTCAATGGAGATTTAGAAGAAGAGCCTGCACCAACAACTGGAGAAACTTCTGCTCCTCCTGCTCCTAAGGGAAATCCCAAACAATGGCGCTAGAAGAAATCATGAAAGAGTTGAAAGAATCTAGCTGTAGGCAAATACCTGAATGAATTACCTCTCAAGTTTCACAATGTTCTGATGCTAAATCACTTTTTGGGAGCAATTAAATCGAGTTTGGTGGTAATGTAGATCCAAGATGATGCAGAAAAATGTCTTAAAACAATAAATTGAAAAATTTTTCTACTGCTCAATGAAAAGCTTGGACATAGCTTATGATAGATTCCAAAATTGATAAGTCAATTAGAGGTTCATGGTGCTCAATTTCAAAGGGTGACATCAAACAGAAGTTCTAGAAGCCTTCCACTTCGTCTGGAATAATGATTGCCTCATCATAGAAATAAGCCTGTCCATTGTTGAGATTGTTATTGATGACCTTTACAACAATCTTAGTGTGTATGAAGAGAATTGTAAAAGGTCTTCAGGTTTCCAACTCTGCTTCGTAAATTGGGCTTTTCTATCAATATGTAATACTGGAGTACGAATGAAGTTTAGTACTGCCATGTGGAGTTTTTGAAGTAAGTACTGCCGTGTTGAGTTTTTGGAGTTAGTAATGGTGTGGGAATTATCAAGTTCATCTACTCCATGTGCACTTTATGATATATCTTACTCCTTCCTTTCACAACACAACATCCCAGTCCTCAACTTAAAATGAGGTGTTTCAGCAGATGGATGGAGATGACCTTTGAGGAATTAGTTCTTCGATGGCAGGTGGTATGTGGACTGTAAGAGTCAAGAAGTTCATTCAGAGGACAGAAGGAATATAGACTTCAAGAAAATGGACTTGTTCTTTGATAATGTCAAGATTGCGTGCCTTCAAATGTCACAGAAAAGGGCATTTTGCTAGTGGAATATAGATATGGAAGGAGTACAGGTAGAATGATCTTTGGTGACAATGGCAGGTACAATGTACAACAAATGATTCTTCATCACAGGACTGGTGGTAAGGTTGGTTTTGGAGGCTACTTTAATTAGATAGGTCTATCCTAAAGACTGAGCAATGATTCTGAAGTAGAACCAGTCAAACTAATGCTTTGTTGGCCATTCTCACATCTTCAAGCTCATCACGTTCTTCTGATAGGAGGTACAAAATGTTCTAAAGGTATTGACTTCATTTAAATGTCTTGATCATATAATGTCTTCAAAAGAACTATGATACTGAAAGGAGAAATGCATAACAAAGCAAAACTAGGAAATCAATGGTTTATGTGATAGCCTTAAAGTTCACTAGAATCCAGGATTCTTGGATCATGAAATTAATGTTTTAGCTTGGGGTGAGAAATTTGTATGTCAGAAGTATAAGAAGCTTAAATGTAGAGAAATAAAGATTAATAACTTAAATCTGGAATTAGAGAAGGTTGTTAAAGAAAGAGATGAATTAAAAGATAAGACTACTAAATAGGAAGAATCGACTGGTTTAGGTTATAGCACACAATTGAATGAATTAATTAGCAATCATGAAACTGATAGTGAGAATAGTTTTAGTGTTTTTGATGGAAGATCTAGTAGAATGAAGATTCCACACCAGCTAATGATAGGTTTCTAAAACAAATGGGTATAAAGCTGTTCCCCCTCCCATTACAAGGAACTTCTTAACCCTGAGAGCTGACATATCTTTTGCTGGTAGATGATATGCAAAGGTATAAAATCCATTTGATTCACAACATCTAAGCTTAATAATGGATAAACAAGTGAGACTACAGGTCAAACAAATGATGCAAAAACCCCCAACTTTTGTAAAGCCTAGTCCAAAAGAGCTCGTGTCCATTTGTGTCTAATTTTAACAATGATAGAGGTATATTGAGAGATTCGTACATTGATGATGAGGAAGAAGTGTCTGAAGTGAAAAGCTTAGATCTGAGACTCATTCAGTTAAGGTCTAGGGATGATAAAGTGGTCAAACTTCTAAGAAACAAGGAATTGGTTTTAGGAAAGTAAAAGCTTGTTTTGTTTGTAAAAGTACTAACTCTTACATCTAAGACTGTTAATTTTCCATAACAAAAGGAGTCACGGAGTCTAATCGTAAAAAATTATGTGGTTAATTATGGTATAAGGGGGGTTAACCAGTATGGGGAACTAACGAAGGGTTAATCATCATACCTTTCAAAATACCCACATTTATGTTAGTTTTGTCCATCAGGGAGTACACGAAGATCAGGATTTGCGTAGTACTGCTAGGTCGAGTATTAGTATTGTTAGGCTTGTTTGTACTGCTAGGCCAAGTATTAATACTGCTAGGCCTGTTAGTACTGCTAGGCCAAGTATTAATACTGCTAGGCCTATTAGTACTGCTAGTCTAAGTATTAGTATTGCTAGGCCTGTTTATGTTTCTAGACCTATTTACCCAAGAATGGACAATGTAAGACCAAGAGGCTCATGTTCACCTATTAAGAGGTCTTACTACACAAAACGAATTATAGAACCAAAGACTTTAAACAAGTGTTAGAACTGTTGGGGTTAAAATATGACTACTACTGGGAAAGGGAGCAGTAGTTATTATCTGGTAAGGTAAGTGGAATACTGACTTAAAAACTCAAGAGGGTTTGGAGGCCTAAGGAAATTACCGGATATGTGTCCAAAGACAGTGGATCATCATGCTCAAGAAGGTTTCGAATATATGATCCAAAAAGGATTTACTTGTCTGTAATGGCTTGGATTCCCCTTAAGTGATACTATTTCTTTAATTTTTGTGAGGGCAATCAGAGTTCTTGTTACTGATCATGCAGTGGTGGATAGTGGTTGCTCTAGATGATGGCAACAAAAGATTATCTTTCAGATATGAGATTCAATGGAAGGCTTTGTGGCTTTTGGATATAATCCAAAGGAGTAAAATTACAGGTAAAGGTGGTAAAATCAAAAATGCTAATTTAGTCTTTGTTGATGTTTCTTTATAGATGAACTTAGTTATTCTTTTTTCATGTGTCACAAATGTAGAAAGAAAATTGTGTCTTTTTTATGAGTATGAATGCTTATCTTGTTCTCCTAGCTTTAAGCTTCTTGATGATAGTCAGTTGTTATTAGAGCCTAGATAAAAGATGTGTGTACTGCTTTGGATTTAAAAACAATTGTTTTCCTTTGGAGGTATAACTTGTTTATATGCAAATACAACAGCAGATGAGTCTAAATTATGGCACAGAAGATTAAGTCATGTAAATTTCAAAAATATAAATAAACTTGATAAAGGTCACCTAGTTAGAGGTTTACCTTCAAAAGTTTTTGTGAATGACCACACTTGTGTTGCCTGTAGGAAGGGTAAGCAACACAAGGCCTCCTGTAAGGCCAAGTTAGTTAGAATCATCAGAAAGCCCCTAGAATTATTTCATATGGACTTATTTGGATATGTCTCTATAGAAAGCATCAATAAGAAAAGGTACTACTTGGTTGTGACTGATGATTTCAGCAGATTTAGTTGGGTATTTTTCTTAGCTACCAAGGATGAAACATCTAAAATCCTATGTAATCTTATCATAGGCTTAGCAAAACAATTGAATCATAATGTTAAACATCTTTAGATTTGATAACGAGAAAAGGTTCTAAGAATCATGCTATGAATGAATTATGTGCTAAGAAAGGAATCAAAAGTGAGTTTAGTGTAGCTAGAACTCCACAGCAGAATAGTGTTGCAGAAAGGAAAAATAGGACCCTAATTGAGGCAGCTAGAACTATGTTTGCCGACTCACTTTTACCTATCCCTTTGGGCAGAGGTATTTAAATACTGCTTGCTAATGTATGAATAGGGTATAGTGACAAACCTCAAAATAAGACACTTATGACCTATTAATAGGTAATTCATCTAGTTTAGTTTTATGAGACCTTTTGGCGTGCCCCTTGTCTATTTTGAACACCTTAGATTCCTTGGGCTAAATTTGATGGGAAATTGATGAGGTTATTTTCTTGGATTACTCTACTCTAGTAAATACTTTAGAGTTACAACAAGGACCAAAAGGGTAGAAGAGAAATCTACACATTAAATTTCATGAAGATCAAACAAATGTGCAGGGAATGGTCCTAATTGGATGTTTGATTCTTGATTTTCTCACCAATTCAATGAATTATATTCCTGTTAGTGTAGAAAATCAGGTTAATGTGGATGCAGGTACACAAGATTCTTATATTGCAGGTTCATCAGGAAAAGATATAGGACCTACTCAGGAATACATACTGCTTCTACTACAACCTCATAGGACAAGGATTCTAGTAAAGGATGTTGTTCAGGATGCACAAGAAAAACCTTCTGAAAATGCCTTCTTCAACAAGTATTTCCAGTGATTCCAAATTGATTTTTTTTTCCCCTTTTTTAAATTTTATTTTTTTCCTCTTGCTGCTAAGAAGAACATCATATGATGCATGAAAATGAAAAATTATTTGCAAGATGAACTTGAGATGATGATTACTCAGGAATTGGCTGCTAAAGCTATGGGGGGAATGATGTTTCAGACAAGCTTTGACGAAGTAAAAAAAAAAAAGAGGGAGTTTGCATCTCAAAAGAAGGTCAGTCAAGCTTACCAGTATAACCAATTAGTACTCATAGGCCATCTATTAGTACTGATAGGCCATTTGTTAGTACTGGTAGATCATTTGTTAGTACTAATAGGTCTAACACACCCAATGTTAGTGCTGCTAGTACTTACATAGGTCGCAAATGTTGATGAATCATCATTTGTTATATTGGAGGCAAATTCCTATTGATGCATCTTACTTCTCCATATTGCTGATTTACCCATTGGTCCAAATATTGCCTGACTTGGTAAGATGCTTCTGATACTCTCTCAATGATGGAATATTCAATGGAGCTTATGATGATCGATGAAGATGTGGGTGAAGTGGCTGTTTCTACAACATGGATAAACACCATTTTCTGTTAGTCCTATTCCCACATCAGAATTCATAAGGGATTATCCAAAAGGACCAATTTTGGAGATCCTACTCATCAGTTCATAACAAGAGGGAAATTTTTCAAAAGGCTTCTTCAACACAACAAGCCTTAGTTAGTTACATTCACAACAAGTAACAGGTACAAAAACCACAAGGATTATCAGAAATGTTTGTTTGCATGTTTTTTTTTTCCCCCCCCACCCTCTCATGAAGAAACACACAAGACTATATCACAAGCCTTAATGGATGTAAGCTGGGTTGATGCAATGCAAGAGGAATTGCTCCAGTTCAAGTTACAGCAGGTTTGGATACTTGTTGATTTGCACATATGGCGAAAAAGTAATTGCACCAAAGTGGGTCTTTAGGAATAAAATTTTTTGGAAGTTTGACCAATTATGGAAGGGTCAAAGAAGGACTTAACTCCTAGCTTATTTATAAGCTAGGAGAGCTTGTAGCTGCCTTTTATTAGGACCTCTTGTTTAGCTAGAGGATTAAGTGAGTTTTTCTTTAAATTCTCCTTACTTTTACATTTTAGCTTAAATAATTGTCTCTAGTGCTTATTAGTCTAATAGTTTGCTTATATGCTTCTTTTATTAGCTTAAATATTCTTATAATCATCTATTTGTGCTTAATTGTTATAGTTTATCATCTGTTTTCAGCTATTTAGTTATTAAACTTAGTTTACTTTCATAATAGTTATAAAGCCTAAAAAAACAAAAATAATAGATTAGCTTAATCTTAGATCTTAGCTTAATCTAGTTGTTAATTAATGTTTAACCAAGTTGTTTTAAGCTTATAATTATCTGGTTATCAAGTTCTAATAAGTAGATTTCATTTTAAAGCTTTAATTTGAATTTTGTCAAACCTTAAGGGGTGTTTGGATTAAGCTACTTTGACCTCAAATAGTCAAAGTGAGCTTAAGTATTTGATTAGGTCAGTTTCAATTTCATTTAAAATCAGTAGTTAAATAGTTTTTATAGGTTAAATTTTGAAAATGAAAAAGTTATGGCTTATTTTAAAAGGTTCAGCACCAGGGCACTTTAAAGCTTAAGCTAGGATTGCTTATTTTTGAGTTAGGTCCTCTAGGCTTTGGTTTGTGCTTGTTTTGTGTTTATCCACACTCAAAGAGAGTGTTTAGTGCAGCACCAAACCTCAAGGGAGCCTGCACTTTGGTCTTTGTTTGTGCCAATTGCACCAGCAGTACCTTCATCAGAAGGTACTGCTGATCTTTAAGCTTCATTTAAGCTAGATATTGTAGGAATTAGAAGCTTAGATTTAGGAATATTTTAGTTTTCATATAGCTTAGGATAAGTCATTGCTTATTTGTAATTTCCAGCTTAATTTGTTAGGGTAAATTTGCTTTTAAAAGTAGCTAAAAAAACCAAAAGACCAAAAACAGTAGGTAGATTAAAGTAGCTTTTTAATTCAAATTTTTAGCTTATAGACTTAGGTTTTTGCATTTAGTTTCATAACTTAGGAGTTGTTTGATTAGATTTCAAAAGCTTATAATCTAGTTTAGCTTATTAAGAATTTGAGCTTATATGGATTATGTGCTCTTTAGCTTATTTTCTGAGTTTGACTCATAGATCATCATTTTCAGTTGCATTCTAGTGTTTTAAATTCTCATTTCTTTTCTCATTTAGCTTAAGGACATCATAAGCTTTACAAATCTTCTTTTGTTTTTAAAATTGAGCTTAAAATGAGCTTTTTACAAGCTTTTAAGTAAAACCAAAGGAAAACCCCTTGTTTCTGTAACAGCTTATTGATAAGCTCTTTTTGAGCTTATCATTGAGTTTCAGCCCTAAGAGCTTTTGTTAAAATTGATCATCACCACTTCATCTACAACTTTTGTTTTATAAGTTTTTTCTAAATAGCACTTTTTAAATCTCAACTTATTTTTGGGCTTAAAAGGGCTTAACTTGTAATCGGGTTGGGCCTTCAGGGTAGTTTTTGAAATTTTTAAGTTTTCTCAGTTAGTCCCTAGGTTTGCACTGTTAGTCCTTTAGTCCTTGCATAGTTAGTCCTTTGTTAGTAATAGTTAGTTGGTTTAATAATTTTTATAAATAATTAGGTTTAGTTTTTAATTAGTTTAATTAAACTTTAATTAAAAAGTAAAAATTAGGGCTTTTATTTTTATAAAATTTCTTATCATTTTCTCTTTTTAGTATAATTTTTATAAAAATTTTAGGGTTTATATTTTTAGCATTTTTATTATTTTTAAGCTTTTAATTAGTTTAAATTTTAGAAAATTCATATCTTAAAATCTAAAAAGTCAAAAATAGTGATTCCTTTTTCTAAAATTTTCTTTTACTTTGTTTTATCTAGAAAAAATATAATTTCAATTATTTTCTATTTTTATTTTTTTAGGATTTAATTAGATTTAAATAGTTTTTAATTCATAAAAAAATTAATTTTTTTTTTCTTTTTCTTAAAATTTTCTTTTGTCCTATCTTAGATTTAGAAACTTAGTTTACATTTTTAGAAGTTAAATTTAGTTTACTTGCTTATTGGTCGCGTTTTATTCGTTTCCCGTTAATTGTTAAATGCTTTAATTGTTTTTAATTGCTTGTTTTTAATTAGTAGTTATAGAAAACCCAATCAATCTTCGAACCCATTCAAATCAGTATCCAATATCAAGCGAGGTTTCAATTTCTCAAATCGTTGGGAAAACGACCCGGGAAATCATACTTTCCGGTAAACATACGTATATTATATATTATATATATATTTTAAAGAGTGAAAATTTCCTTAGGGAATTTTCTTAATTGCTCTTGTGATATTATATATTAGTATATATTATTTAGCGTATCAAGCATCATTTTATCCTAATCACCTGTACATAACCAAGCTCCTCACGAAATATGGAAATGAAAACACTCAGATCACTCAACTAATCTAGGGTGCAACATTTAATTGGTACGCTCAATTGCTTGGTCGTGATTAGTTTTCTATCATAGGCTTGGCAAGGATACACATCTCTACCGCTAAAGCTAAAGAGAAACAAGTCAAAAGATAAATTGGGTTAAGAAGGCTTAGGGTTGATCATTCAACAGTCTTTCACCATAAGTACCACACCAACAAGGTAGCTGCATCAAACATACACGGCCGTAACGACGGAATAGACACATACAATCCGATCACATCCCTGTTCGTGTTTAACCAGCGGTTAGGACAAAGAACGATATAGGGTAGGAAGCTTCTAACTTTCATCGAAAGTCGTCATCCAACAAGGCAGCTGAGACATGCATACATGGCCGTAACGACGGAATAGACATGCATGCTCGTACAAGTCCTCGTTCGAGTAGACATTAAGGTTAGTTGCTAGGAAAGGGAAGTAAAATGGGTTTTAAAACAAAATTCACGAAACAAATAGATTAAGCCAACGAATAAGGTACGGTTGCTAGTAACTTTCCCCTGACCGTTCTATGACAAAGACTCGAACATATAGACAAACGCCTCGATCACAAAAATAACAAAGACAACCTAAGTTGGCGTTCCCATAACGGTCAACTTCCCTTACATCCCGCTCTTTACATACTTTTACAGAATACGTGGTGATATCGGTCACTTTTTACAAGACTTTACATCGTGGATTTTTGTAACGTATCAAGGAATAATCGATCCTTCCAAGTAATTCCTTCAGTATAGATGTCTTTTTAACCGACTATTTTTCCTCCTCTTTCTTTTTACCTTTTTCTCTTTTTCCATTTTTTATTTTAATTTTAATTTTTTTATTTTTGCAATACTTCATAAATCTTGGTTTTATCTCACCGTCTTCACTATGATAATTCATCCGGATAGTCTTTTCCTTGTAACACTCCTTCTTCGGACATGATTCATAATTGCGAAAGTAGCGAAACTTACGATCTACATATTTTTCCCATTGCATTGTGCAATTTCCCGACCATTACAGAGATAGAAAATTTTCATTTTGACACAGGAAATACAAAACTTTACACGAAAGCAACTAGCAACATTGATTAAAATAGGCTTAATCTACATGGCAGGCTAAGGTGCAAAGGTGTAACGAAACATATAATATGGTGTAGAAAAAGAAAGGAATGGCTAAACAGGTTGTTCTATGGGATCTTACTCTAAAAATGAGAGTAAACAAAGGGTTACACGGGGTTTAACTAACCAGTGTAGTTAGTTAATTTTATGACATGTAGGCTATTTGGTTTAATCCTAGAAATTTATCAGTTGAACATGTTCCTCCATCTAAATCCATAGTACTAATCATTGCGTTCTCGAGTGATATACCAGGCCAAGTTCTAAAGTCCACTGCATCACCGGCACACTTATAATTTTGTGGAATTTTTAGTTAGCAATTGGAAACGAGATAGGCTTAATTCTTACAATATGTATCAAGGGTTATAGTGCGCTAGGTAATGTAACAAGTGATTTTTACAAAAGTCATGCTGATTTTTTTTAATTTGGCCTATTTTTAAGCACTTTGCATGTTATTTTGTAAAAAAGAAGACAAGTACGTTCTAATTCTC
>BQNB010053075.1:0-40198 GCA_026074375.1 Tanacetum coccineum
TATACAAGTCCAAAATAAACAACAAGTTTTAAAATTCGCGAATAAGCATTTTTAGTATTTACAATAAGCCAACCAAAACTACGAAAATAAGCCGGACCACAAAAAGGTGTAACTAAGCCCACGGCTTATTTACCCTTTTTGAGTCGCAGCCTAATAAGCCCAAAACCAATATATCTAGCTTATTTACCCTTTTTGAGCGAGATGCATGCATGAGACCAAGCCCCTAAAAGGATGCCTTGTGGTCTCCTTGTGGTGGCCGGCCTTCCTTGGCATCCTGGGAAGGTTTTTAGTTGTTTTTCTTTTGTCGGGTTATCTATCGTTCTTTGTTCGTGATTTAAAACGTGACCTGAAATTTCTTGTATTTTTAACGAATGTAAAAATATGTTTAGTTAGTCTTAGAATATTAAAGAAATCAACCTTATAGTCATAAATTGTTTTAGAATTAATATGGACAATAAACAGACGTGCCAGAATGCGTTGCTTGACGTTTTAAGCCATCTACGGGAAAACCTCTGGAAATTGATCAAATATAGATATAAGCATTAAAAAGAAATAGCTCTAGGAATAATAGAACTATTAAATGATTAAAATAGGAAATAGACAACCGTTAACACGGTAACTGATCCTGATGGAAATAGTAAAAGTCAATAAAACTGAGTATTTGACAGAACATTAACGGTCTAGAACTTTGTAAAGGTTACAGTCTATCCCCTTTAAAAAGAATTTTGCCCTAAAATTTAACTAGTACTAGAGTTAAAGAGATGTGGGTATTTGAGTTTCATCTAATCCTCACGTTCCCAAGTAAATTTAGGCCCTCGTTTCGAATTCCATCAAACCTTAATGATAGGAATCCTACTCCACTTCAGCTTCTTGATTTCACGCTCTAGAATTTCTACAGGCTCTTTCACAAAGTTCAACTTAGCATCAACTTGGATTTTCTCCAATGGTATCTGTAGTGTTGGGTCAGCAAACATTTCTTAAGGTCCGACACGTAAAACATGTAATGAACACCGTTTAGCTCTTAAGGTAGTCTTAGTTGATAGGCCACTGGATCGATCCTATCAGTGATCTTAAATGGTCCAACAAACCTAGGTGCTAGTTTGCCTTTCTTCCCAAAGCATACCACACCTTTCCAAGGTGACACTTTGAGCAGGACATGATCACCTACACTGAATTCTAAAGGTTTCCTTCTCTTGTCTGTATAGCTTTTTTGACGATCACGTGCAGTTTTAAGCCTATCCTTGATTTGTGAGATTTTCTTAGTGGTTTCTTGCATGATTTCAGGTCCCATCAGTTGTCCTTTTCCAACTTCTGCCCATAGGATTGGTGAACGACACTTTCTCCCATACAATGCTTCGAACAGTGCACACCTAATACTAGAATGGTAGCTATTGTTGTATGAGCATTCAAGCAATGGAATATGAACATCCCAACTTCCCCCGAAGTCAAGGACGCATGCTCTGAGCATGTCCTCCAAGGTCTGAATAGTATGCTCGCTCTGACCATCAGTCTGTGGATGGTAAGCCGTACTCATGTCCAATTGTGTTCCTAATGCCTCTTGCATTGACTGCCAAAATCGTGACGTAAAGCGACCATCGCGATCGGATATTATCGAGATTGGCACACCGTGCCTTGCTCCGATTTCATTGAGGTAGAGTCTAGCTAGTCTATCCATCTTATAGTCTTCACGTATAGGTAGGAAATGACCAGACTTAGTCAATCGATCCACAATGACCCAGATTGAATCATGCCCACTACTGGTCCTTGGCAATTTAATGACAAAATCCATGGCTATTCTCTCCCATTTCCACTTGGGGATCTCAAGTTGTTGTAGCAAGCCAGATGGCCTCTGATGTTCAGCCTTGACCTTTGAACAAGTCAAGTACTTTCTAACATACAAGGCTATATCCTTTTTCATCCATGGCCACTAGTACATATCCCTAAGGTCATAGTACATCTTATCTGCTCCTGGGTGTACATAGTACTTCGACTTATAGGCTTCGTCCATTATCAGGGTTCTTACATCACCAGTAAAAAAGAACCCATATTCGATCCAATAAATAATGCACCACATTCCTATGTTCCATCGTTTGGTTAAGCCCTTGCAGACATTATTGTTGGTGCCTTGTATTGGATTTAAAAAGACTGTCTTTTATTGCTGCTAAGGTTTGTGTTACTGCTGCTAAGCTAAAGTTAGTGCTGTTCATTAACTTTAATGAAAAATATGCTAAGTAGTTAGTGCTGCTAGTATAAAGTTAGTACTGCTAGCTCACAGTTACTACTGCTAGTATATATTAGTACTGCTAGTGTAAAGTTAGTACTGCTAGTGAAGATTGAAGAAAATATTCTAAGTAGTTACTACTGCTTGTACACAGTTAATGCTGCTGGTGTATAAGTTACTACTGCTGGTGTTAAAAGTTAATGCTGCTAGTACAAAAGTTACAACTGCTCAAAGATTAAGACTGCTAAAAGAGTTTCTACTGTCAGAGAAAGGATAAAGATTGTTTGGAGATCAAGATTACTTACGTGATAAGTATTAGTTATTTATAGAATAGATCATAGAGAATATTCTAAGTCTTAAGAATATATTGTAAATCGAATAGGACTCCTTGGTGTATAAAAGGAGGCCCTAGGGTATAGAAAAATACGTGTGTGTGGTTTTATGATTTGATAAGTATTATTCATAGCTTGAAGGTTTTGTAACCCTAATACTAAGAGAGTATTCGTATTATTCTTAATAATATTGTAGCTTTTATTGTTTGTTGAATTGTAATCTTGTGTTACTGTTTCATTAAGAATTCTTCTAATATTAAAGATTAGATTTCACATAATCTTTAATACACTTAACAAAGTTTTTCTACTATAGTTGTGTTAGATTTATCTAATATAACTAAACCTTAAACAAGCTTAAGGAATTCGATCTATTGAAGTGGCATCCAACAAGAGGTATCCTACACCTGGGATAACACATTGACAGCCTCAGATGCTTCATTCTGAGCCGCTAGTATTTTATCCTTGGTACTCGACTAAATGGTCATGTACATAGCTCGAACTCTCTTAGGCTTAATTCTCTCCTTTCTACTTAGTGCATCGGCTACTACGTTCGCCTTACCAGGATGGTAGCGAATTTCGCAGTCATAGTCACTGAAAAGCTCTATCCAACGACGTTGACGCATGTTCAGTTCTTTTTGATTGAAGATATGCTGGAGACTCTTGTGGTTGGTATAAATGAAGCTCTTCATCCCGTACAAGTAGTGTCTCCAGATCTTAAGAGCAAATACAACTGCACCCAATTCTAAATCATAGGTGGTGTAATTATTTTCATGGATCTTCAACTGCCGAGAGGCATATGCAATCACCTTACCCCTTTCCATTAGCACGCACCCTAAGCCTTGGAATGACGCATCATAGCATATTACAAAGTCCTCTAGCCTATCAAGGAGAGTTAGAATAGGTACATTACATAAATTATCCTTCAAGGTCTGAAATGCCCTCTCTTGTTCCTCACCCCAATCATACGTCTTGCTCTTCTGAGTCAAGATGGTAAGTGATTTGGAAATCTTAGAGAAATTCTTGATGAATCATCGGTAATATCATGCTAAACCTAAGAATGAATAGACTTCTAATGGAGTTCTAGGGGTTTCCTAATTCTTAACAGCTTTGATCTTGTTGGGGTCTACATGGATGCCATTACCGTTAATCACATGCCCAAGGAACTGTACCTCTTGCAACCAGAATTCACACTTAGAGAATTTTACGTATTGTTTCTCCTTCTTGAGTAGTATTAAGATTAACCTAGATGCGTTTCATGCTCTTCCTTTATCTTAGAGTAAATCAAAAATGTCATTTATGAATACGATCACAAACTTGTCTAGGTAGGGTCAACATACTCGGTTCATCAAGTCCATGAATACCGCTGGTGCATTCGTCAAACCAAAAGGGATTACTATAAACTCGAAATTTCTATATAGAATTCTAAATGTAGTCTTTGGAATGTCGTCCTCGTACACTCTCAGCTAATGGTATTCGGACCAAAGGTCTATATTAGAGAAATACTGTGATCCTTGCAGTTGATCAAATAGGTCGTCTATTCTAGGGAGGGGATAATGGTTCTTGATGGTTAACTTATTCAACTCTATATAGTCAAAACACATCCTAAATAAACCGTCCTTCTTCTTGAAGAATACACCGGTGCTCCCCATGTCGATGAACTTGGTCGAATAAAACCCTTGTCCTAGAGTTCTCTGAGTTGACTCGACAACTCCTCCGTTTCAGAGGGCGCCAAGCGATAGGGATACTTCGCGACCGACATTGCTCCAGGGATTAAGTCGATACGAAATTCAATTTCTCAGGAAGGGGGTAATCCTGATAGGTCATCAGGAAATACCTCGGAGAAGTTTCTAACTACGACAATGTCTTTCAGTTTTTGCCCATCTGCTTTCGCACACATGAGGTGTCTCACCTTCTCTTCTGGCCGCCTCCTAAGACTCTAAGCATTTCTATACGTGGTAGTGTAATTCTAACTACCTTCTCATGGCAAACAATCTCGGCCTTGTTCCTGGACAACCAGTCCATCCCTACGATTACATCAGAACTTCCGTGCCTAAACGGTATCAAGTCGATGTAAAATGTATGACCTTCTATCTCTAGTTTGCAACCACCTATAACCTTATTGATCTCTACTAATTATCCTCTAGCTATCTTAATCTCATAGCTTAAACCTAAGTTACTGAGCTCTATGTCTAACAGAGGTATGAAAGTAGTGAAAACAAAGCTATAATCGACGCTAGAATCAAATAGTGTTGTAGCATAGTGGTTGTTTAAAGTGAATGTACCTGTCATAATGTTTGGGTCCTGGTGAGCTTCCTCTGCTCCCATCACAAATGTTCTTCCACGTGCCGGGTTGCCATTGTTTCCACGACCTTGACCTCTCTAAATAGCCATAGCTTGATTTGGACGATTTCCTCCTTGTCCTGGTGCTCGGTTCAACCTAGGGCATGCTGCTTTATAGTGATCAGTACCACCACACTCAAAGCATGCCTCACGAGCAGCTGTCATGTTTTTGGCATTTAGTGGGTTCACTATCCTAGGCCCTGCCTTGCAATCCTTGGCAAAGTGTCCTAAGTGGTTTCAATTCATACACGTATGACAAGGCATCTCGGGGTGATGGTGAAAGTTCCAGTTTGTACATTTAGGTGCTGAACCTGTGTACTCCTTCATAACAGGGTTAGTGGTTTTGGCAAACGCCCTCCCAGTCTTAGATATTTTATTATCATCCTTAACATTCCTATCTCTACTCAGCTCCCCGCCATTTCCTCTTTTCTTAGTATTCTTCCTCAAAGATCCATTCCTAATTGCCTCATCGGTTAACACTCTAGCTTTTAGTATAACACTCTGAATTGTCGTTGGCTCTGTTGCTGCCACCATCCCACGGATCTGTGGAGCAAGGCCATAGATGTACCTTTCAATCCTTTTGTTCTAAGGGGTAACCAAATGAGGGACTAGCCTAGCAAGTTCATGGAATCAATTAGTGTACCCTGCATGGCTAGCTTCGACCATAGCGTGACACCAGAACTCTGTTTCCAGCTTTTACATCTCATTGTTTGGACAGAACTCCTCTCTTATCAATGCCTTAAAGTCTTCCCAGGTCATGACAACTATGACATCCCGACCTCTAGTCTAGACCTGGGTGTTCCACCATGTCAGTGCCTTACCGATAAATGAACTGGTAGTATACTTGACCTTCTGGTTATCTCCGTATCCACTCATATCTTGGACTGATTCTATTTTCTTAGTCCAACGAGTGTAAGCTATCACACCACCCTTACCATCAAAGTCCTTTGGGTTACATGCCAAAAAATCCTTGTATTAACAACCGCCTCAAGCGTTGTTCATGCTAACATTCCTAACATCATCATGGATGTTGTTGGCGTAGTTACATACTTGAGCGATGATAGTATGAAGCAGGTCTTGTAATTGCTGAGCGATGACCATGGAGAAGTCAGGGACTTCGTCAATGCCTCCATTCGCTCTGTTACCTCGGTCACCTCCTTTACCATCTTGATCACCAGTTTGTCTACCAACTCTGCTTGTTGGTTCTCCAGTTCTTCCACCTCCTCTACCAGTTCGTCCACCCGTCCTTCCACCTCGTGGTGTAGCAGTTGATCAGCACGCACTTCATGTTGTCATCCTGGTGGAATTATCTACACGAGGGAGGACATAAGCAACATTAGGTAGGAGGGGAATTTCGCATATAGACGGCCCTAATACACTATTGATCGAATTACGGCCTTAAGGTGTCAACACCGATTTGGGTGAGCAGGATCACCAAGTCTACGTGGGTTATGATGCATTTATAATTATGTTGGCCACCATACTTATATATGTATCCTTTCCCAGTTGTACTCAGTATCTGGCTCACACAACCCATTGATTGACTTATCTAAGACGATAGACGATATTTACACGCATAGATGAATATAAGCGGAAACTGCACACTTAGATCCTATTATGCAAGCTAAATGAAGGTTCTTAGGTTATAGTCTAGGCCAAACCACCTAGTTCTATATAACCTTGGCTCTGAATACCAATCTGTCACACCCTGACTAAGGTGGAAACTCGAGACATGACGGAGGAATTGATCATGATAACACAAGGCGTCAATATAGAGAATACTAAATGCATTGAAACAAAGTGCTACGACGTCCTCCGACAATAAGTATGGAAGTTGTACCAAGACAAGTCGAATCACACATCACATAGTTTGAATTTATTACAAATCAACTCCTCAACATCGGAGTGATACATGTCTAAAGATCCAGAACATTACATAGTAAACTCCTAAAATGTAGTCTCCAAAGAATGAATCCTTATCGGATGATCTTAAGTCTGCTAATAGGCATGCTAACTTGACAATCACTGAGCATTCTCTTTGCCTAAAAATGATACTCAAAAAGGTCAACATAAAGTTGGTGAGGTCGTAGGTTTAGAAGTAAACCCAATTGCTGTGCTAGATTTTAAGAGTGGACAATAGTGCAATATGAAAGCAGAATGCAAGCAGTAGTATTTAGATTTCCATCACAACAACACATCATACCATAGCAGTCCAAACCCATTCAACATGTCAATAGTGGTCCGCGCGCATAGATTTCCAAACATATCACCTACCAGCTGGAGCTACACAGTCGGCCAAGTAGTATTGAGCAGAAGTCCAAATGGAACTTTGCATAAATAGATATCATAGCATTCACATAGCATTCATACACGCAATCATAAGCACATAGCATTGTCCAAAGAATAAGAGGTTTTGCACAGAAGTAAAAGCAGTTTGAAATAGACTTGAGTATCATTTTCCCCCAACGAAAAATAGTTTAAAAAGTGGGGCTATGAGACATCACCTTAAAGAAAGATGATAAGTAGCTCACAAAAGATGATCAAACAATAGAGTGCAACAGCGTCCAGACACGACCTAATCCATTAACGTCCGATTCAGAAACATATTTTAAATGCATGTTTAGAATTGATGCATTAGAGTCTTAAAATGTGTGTTGTACAATTGTTTTTAGTATTATTGGTTGTGTGATGGTCGACAAGTTAGACTCAAGAGATTATACCAAAGTATATATATTAGATGTTTTGTACTCGAATTGATTTAAGAAGTAGGAATTTAGAAGTAAATAAATAGACGATAATCCATAATTGGAATATGTTTGACGATTTACCCGACAAACCTCAAGTTATCTAGATTAAGTGTTTATAAAATAAGTATTAACATGTTTTAAATACCCGAGAGTAATGGTAAGAGTTTTATATTTTATAAAGTTATAAAATATATTTTTCGTCTTTTTGTCGACTTATTAAAATAATAATATATTATTATTTCGTCCTTTTCGTCGGATTTCAAAAAAGTAAGTTTTTGTGAAATATTTCTAAGTATAGTATTTTTATAAAATTTTGGCATGACCCGTTTGTTTATAAAAGCTTTCCAAGGTTTTAAACCTTATTTTCAAACACTTTCCTCAAATCACAAATTTCTGACAAAATGACAAAATCTACGTTTTCGTGAAACATGCTTTTCAAACGACTATTTTAATGATTATAATATATACAAGTATGTGGAAAACTAGAAGGGGGGATGGGTTGAATAGTTTACCGCTTTTTAATTTAGTATATTGTTTGTTTGTAAAAACTTAGATTCGATTGTATGTGATCTCAATGTACATACAATATTAACAATTTAACTAAGTAAATGAATAATAACAAAATAAGTATGTAAGACAGGAGATAAGAGTTAGAAAGATCAAACCACAACACAAGGATTTATAGTGGATCGGTAACGAAGCTCCTCTTCGCCATACTCCACTCCCCGAGTACCCAACTCGAGAGTTCTCTTCACTATGTCAACAAACTCCCTTTAGGCGAAGAAAACCATACACATGTAGCTTATACCAATTTCCGATACTAAGCAAAATGTTGAGTTCTAATCTTAGCTAGAACCAATCTACCACACATTTTGTATTTTGAGGACTAAAATACTAACCGCACTAACACAAAATCAGTTCACCTAAGCACTAACACAATCACCCTGATCTAACTATTCTCTTTACGATCACCACGATCTAACTATACTCTTTATGATCACCACGGTCTAACTATTATACACAATTACACAAGATGCACAAATGATTTACAAATTATAACACAATCGTAACTATGTTACGAGAACATGAACTAAGCTTTAATACTTTGTAACTTGATGGTAGGAAGTATTCTTCTCTTGCACTTAAGGATCTAAGCTTGGATCACTTGAAAACAAATACTTAGAATTAAATGATCATAGGAATAGAAGTAAATGTAAACCGATTTTAGAACAAAAAGAGTATGTGTGTAGAAGGTGAAAAATCAGTTGGGAACAGTCTGCTATTTATAGGCAAAGCGGGGAGCGTTTTGGACAGGACGGCCCCCTTAGCACGTATGCCGGCCCCTTTATCACTAAGGGGGCCGCCCAAGGCCAGACGCTCCCTTTTTTGTCTTTTCTAAGGGAGGTGTTTCCTGGATCAAATATATCCATTTTTAGGTGGAAAATTTGAATTCAAAACGTTTATTTTGATTAAAACATTTCTTATAAATGTAAAAAATGTTTTGTATAAGATATAAAAATGTTTGTTACATTTTATAACAAAAATATGAGGTTGAATAAAAATTCCTTTGATCATAAAATGCATTAAGCATTTATTTATTTATACCTTTAAGTGATTAAATTTCCGAAATGAAAATTTACGACTAATTACTTATTTACGTTTTATTTTACATTGAGCATTTTTACATTTTGTGATTATCAAAACCTAGAGAGGTCGAACAATATTAATAACGTTTTTAGACATTATTTCTATCAACAATCTCCCCTTTTTTGATGATTACAAAATCTAAACTCATTAAATGTAAAACTATTTTTAAACAAGTATTTAGTGAGTTTTATTTCCATTTCTCTCCCTTTTTGTAGAATCAAAAAGGCTTCATCGATGGTAAAACCGACGGAAAGAATGCTCCTCCTTGATGTGCACTCCCCCTTGTTCGAGGGCACCAAGGAATCGAGTTATGGTAACTTTGCTACAAAACCGAGTTAGAGAAACAAGACCAATATTTCTAACATATAGCAATGTCATTAAAAATATTTAAACATGGTGACAATAAAACTTAACTATATATTCATATAGGAGACAACTAACTAATTTACTAATTGCATATTTAAAAACATAGAATAAAAGTCCATTCATTCAACATAAGACTTGTGTGTACCATACAATCATACAACTAGCATGCATTAATAGGAAATATTATGCTTAAGGCATAATGATACATCATAAATAACAACTACAAAAGTCCTAATTTTCTTAGAATGCCATAGGACTTGCTTGCAAAAGGTTGGGTTGAAATTTGAGACATAAGTGACTATACATATAGTATGTTTAGTTTGGAGAAATTGATGGTGGTGGTGGAAAATTTGGTGGTGGTGGTTGTGAAAGCATATGTTCAATGTAAGAAAACATGTATTGGAGTTCATCTCTCAACCCAAAGATAAGAGTGCAGTTGTGAATGCAACATAAGCATGAATCTCCACATGCTTCAAGAAGGTTACATGGAATGGGATAACCAAAGAGAGGTGGTGGAGGTGATGGAGTATTAAATTGAATGTCAAGTGGAGTGATTGGTGAAAGAGTAAGACTGATGTCTATGGGTTCACTTTCTTAAGTTGGAGGTGGTGAAGGTACTCTTGGAGGAGGAGAAAGTGGTGAGTTCAAGTAGCCATTGGTTGATGGTGATGTGGAAGAGGTTGGTGATTTGAGTTTAGAGGCAATGAAGGATGAAGAAGTAGCCATGGTGGATAGAGTTTTTGAGGGTGCATTTTGGTGTCATCATGAGTGAGGTCAATGAATAATTGTTTTGGTAGAATTATGTTGATTTTTGGTCTTTTAGAAGGTTTGGAAGTGGAAGATTTAGTGGATGCCATGGAGGTAATGGTGGTTGATGACAAATTAAGAAGATGATGAATTGGTAGTGAATAATGGTAGGCAATTTATTGAAAGGGAATGGTTTAGAAGTGGTATGAATTTGAGTTAGTTTAAGCATTTCCAAATAATATTCGTGTTTACTGGGTAAGGATGGCTGAGGCTAAGTAAAAGAGGGTTAAAAACAGAAAGAAACAGTAAAACTCATAAGCAGGTAGGCCGACCCCCTTATCTATGGTGTCGGCCCCCTTATTAATAAGGGGACCTCCCTTATGAGCTAAGGGGGCCGCCCATCTGATACTTTTCAGACACCCAAATTTTGATTTTTAGCAAACTTTTTGTAAGAAAGGTTATGTTTGGTGAACAATTTACAGCAAGTCCTATGCATGTGAATATAGAGATGTGCATGAAACAACTAAATATACATAAAACAAAGATGCATAATTATGTCAACATAATATTAAGGCATAATGATTAGAGGTTCTAAATAAACTTAAACAAGTTCAAGTTCTTCCAATGAAATTGGGTCATCGTCATACAAACAAGTAAACATAAAGAAAATTCACATAATAAAGTTTTAAACAAGTCATTCGACTAAGTTATTTTGATCCTACATCTTCATTTTTTCTTCTTTCCAAAAACTCCTTTTAGTGCTTTTTCCAAAGACTTGAATCCTCCTCTTACTTCCTCATGTATTTGTTGCGTTTGATTAAGCAAAGTGGTTTGACGTTCAAAAAGGAGACGGTTGGTTTGTTCAGAAGATGTGGGGATGTTGTAAGTTTAATGAGTAAGAGGTGAAAGAGAATTAAGATGAGAGTTAGGAGATGAAGTGCTATCTTGAGAGGTCCCATCATCGTTATCGTCATCTTCTTGATGAGATGATGATCCAAAGTAATGAGTGGATGAAGATGAGACGGAGTGACGGGCCTTTGGGATACCATGGTCACTTCGAGGTCTACAAGTTTGTCTTAGAGCTATAGGACGCATGACTCGGTCAACGACATTATAAATGCCGTTGTCAAGATGAGGGTAGTGTTTCATGACATATCAAAAGAGACGTGTCAAGAACATACCATAAGGAAGGTGGGCTTTTAGAGTAGCCTTAGCACTTTCGATTTGTTTGACAAAGAAATAGGCTAGATTATATTGTTGCTTAACTAGAATACAATATAATATATGTGAAAGACAAGTCGGGAGGTGGTCCCGGTGGCCTCTAATACTGAACACATTCTCACAAATGAGTTCCTCCCAACGCTTCAAGTCTTCTCTAACTTCCTTAGTGAGGACTTGATTAGGCGTAAGAGTGACAGATTTGTTTTGATGGTACGATTTAAATCAACACGTTCAAATCTAATAAATTGATGAATTTCATCAGGAGTAGGAAGATCGATATAGTATGGTCTTTCAGTCTCTTAGAAGAATGCAAGGGAAGAGAGATCTTATTCATTTATGAAGACGGCTTGACCGTTATATGGAAGTTTGAGGATTTGGCCAAATTGTGCGAGTGAGAGACTGATGAATTTGTTTTGAATCATGAAGGAGATTAGGATGTGACCGGAGTCATCTCTATGAATAGTGACTTGACTATAAAAGTCTAGGTCAAAACATGGAACAATTGGCCATTGATTTCGTAGAGACAATTAAGGCGAACATTGGATAAACAACGATCAATATAATGAGATGTGTAGTAAAGTTGATCAACAACTCTACCTTTGGGAATGCATCGATCTTTGATAGGTTTGTAGAAGTTTGCGATAATGGGAGAATTGCCGGGTGTTTCGGACACTTTGGGAATGTATGATTCAGTGAGAGGAATATCGCCAACAATTGCTCGAGGAATATTTGTCACCTAAACAAGACAACAACAAAATAAATTAAAAAATATATATGATAAAAGAAAATGAAGTTTAAGACAACACATGTGGAACAAAGATTACTTCGACTCTAAATATAAAACCTAAGAAGTAATCCAAACGCTCCTTATTTAATTTAACTCAACTTAGAATGTCAAAGAATATATATTGAATTATATATTTCGACACCTAGTTTAAGCCCGTCAAGTGTTTCTATGCTTAATAACTAGTGTGTAAATTATTTCGACTCTAGATTTAAATTCTAGGAAATAATCCAAACGCCCCTTTAATAGGGAAAGACTTGACCAAGAGCGTCGAATGATATACATTAAGTTGTATATTTCGAAACTAATATGAGTTCATCACATGTAACTTAACAAAAGTAAAATAATGGTTATTTTGACTATGGACCATAATTTTAGACGATAATCCAAATGCCTGTTTACTTTAGATGTTTTACTAAAAGTATCAAAATATATATGAATTATATATCTTAACGACTAATACATGTTTATCATGTGTTTATATACGTAACAAAATGGAGTAATGATCATTTCGACTCTAGACAACGATCCTAGGAGATGATCCAAACGCTCCCTTATTTTGTAAAACTTGACTAAATATGTTGAAAAGTGTACATTGTATTATATTTTTATGTTTCAGCGATAGGTAAGAATTCATTTTTGGAATTTTTAAGCCGTTTTTGGCATATATCAACAATGTATGAAAGTGTGTTTTGAAATTTCCTAGTTAATATAGAATTTGACATCACATATGTATTTATAAAAATTTCGACCCAAATTTTTTTTATGAATCAATCCTATTGCAAGTTTGAACTCCTATTACTACGAGAATCATAATAGTTATGAATTACTAAATCTTAAGCATAGGAATATAAAGGACACAAAAAGAAATTGAAAGATACCTAATTTTGATTAAGAACAAAATTGGATGAAATCAAAAAAGACAAGTATGAAAAATCTTACAATAGATGTTGTTAATCGAGTTGTTGGTGTTGGCCCTTGCCAAATTAGATCAATTATATGTTTGGAGATTGAATTATGGTGGTTTTGTGTATGTGTGTTCGTCACAGCAGCAGCATGAGGGGTAGGACGAATTTTGTGAGTGTTTGGTTTTGTGTTTAACACTGAAAAAGGATGTTTGGTGAAAATAAATGGCTAGCCCCCTTAGTGATAAAGGGGCCGCCCTCCATTACATGGCCGGTCCCCTTAGAGCTAAGGGGCTGCCTATCTGACGACCAAGAATTCTTGGTTTTTTGATTTTAACTAGTTTTTGTCAATACAGAACTATTAAAATATGACGAGAAATACCAGTAATATTATTTGAGATAATCTAGTTCTTGAGAAATAACGTTGAAGTTATATAGGAGGTTTTACTCGACATGTTTAATTAACTTTTCGTTAATTAAATAGGCTTTAATTATTTCGGATGAAATATTTAAGTTTTCAAGATTTTAGAACCAGAAAAGGTTTAGAGTGGATTGATGGAATTTGTTGACATGTTAATTAATCTTTTGTCATTTAAAAATACTTTGATTATTCCGGATGAAATAACCAAGTTGTCAAGCCGAGAGAGGTTTTAACGGAGATTAAGTGACATTTTCAATTAACCTTTCGTTAATTGAATATTTTAATTACTTCGGATGAAATAATTAATTGTCACGATTTAGAGTATTTACGTGAAAAAATAGATTCAATGCTCGATTAGTCGATTCCTATAGACGTCATTCTTTGAGTCATGGTAGTCGACGGTGGATTCATAGTCATGGATATTTGTCTCATCCATAGTGTCATGCCTTTCCGGCGCTTACATATAATTATTTACTAAGCCTACTTCTATGTTGATTATTACCCACCAACTCACCTTCCTTCTCCTTTGTGAGTTCACTACTTGTAGACATAGAAGATTTCCATTTTATAAAGGTGTGTAGTGAGTTCTGAATTAACTATGAAGAACCAAAGTTCATCATGAACAATTTCTTCCTTTCTATTTAATTCAAGGTAACCAATCTAATGATATTTCTAGTTATGACACTTATTTTCTCAAGCTTAATTCTTATTCTATTAACTATAAGCAAATATTACTTTTAGTATATTGACACATATTTATTTAACACTTAGCACATAATCTATATTCTAAATAATTTTGAAAGAAGTCATACCTTAGCCTATGATGTACTCGCTTCAGCAACGTATGAGAATAGTTTCACTTCTTTGTAAGTAGACACTATCTTTTGATAATTCATAATGAGTAAAGAACATACATAATCTTCAATTCATTTGTTGAGTTCCAAAAATTATCTCCAAGCATATCTACTTAAATATAATAATTTAAACATTTGGTCCCTAATATCTCATGGGTCCGAAATCGTTAGTATCAAACATCCTTTGCATATTTTGCATTGATTTTGATGTATATATGGTGGATTATATAGGGTGGATACATTCCCTAAGGATTATAGTTTGGTTATTGTGAATAATTCCACATCATGGGAAATGTATTGGAGTAATTTTATCTATCTTGATTTCTCCTAGGTTGTGGTGTTTTAGATCGAGGGTGAGAATTATTAGTTCTTTTTGGAGGAGGAGTTTTTGATCTCATTTCGGGTTTAGTAAATCTGACTCCGGGTTTTAAGGAAGGTTTATAAAAGCTTTTTACTTCATCATTGCTTGCAATGGGAACTTTACTATTGTTTATAACTATATATTTATTTTTGGGCTTGAATTCAATTCTACTAATGTTTCTTTAGGTTCAAGCCCTAGTGATTTTACAAAATTTGCTTGTTTAGTCTCACTTGTTGATGCTTCGGTCGAATTAAATCCTAGACCCGATTTGTCTCCGGATGGTTTTTGAAGACTTAACATTTTCTTATGTGATTGAGTACAATTATTAAATTGATTAAGCTTAAAGATTTCCTCCTTAAGTTTTTCACTATCATATTTAATGTCTTGACATATCTTACATATTTCATTTGTTTCTTTACCTTTTTCTAATTTATATAAAAAAAATTTCAATTTGAGAACTTCATTTTCTAGCTGATTTTTAGTTAGTTTTAGTGATTTATTTTTAGCCATGACTTTTAGACATACTTTGCATAATCGATTATACTTATTATTTAAGTCTTTTTCATCTAACGACGATAAGTCATCACTAAAAAGTTCAATTTCGATAAGTACCTCTTTGGATGCTTTAGACATAAGATAATTTTTGTCTTTAGTCTTTTATTCTTTCTCTTCATCGCTATCACTCCATGCTCCTCCAACGAAAGCTCTTTGATTATAGTTTCTTGATGGTTCTGGGTATTCTCCGATGAGATGATTTGGATCTCCACATCTAAAGCATTTTCTTTCGCTTTCGCCATTCTTGTCATCTTTAGTCCTTTGGAAAGACTTTCTTTCATCGCGTGGTTGTATTACAAATCTTCCTTGTCTTTTGAAAAATTTATTGAAGTCTCTTACGGCCATGGCGTATTCTTTGTCTTCACTATCGGAGGTCGAACCATCTTCATCACTAGATTCCTTTTTAGCCTTTAAGGCAAGAGATCTACTTTATTCTCTTTTGCCTTTGACCATTTCAGAATCTTTCTTTATTATCACTTCATAAACTTTCAAATTTCCAATAAGTTCGTCTAGTGATAGTGATGTCAAATCCTTCGATTCTTCAGTAGCCGTAACCTTTGCGTACCATTTAGGATGAAGTGCCCTAAGAAATTTCTTAACTTAGTTCTTGCTAGAAAAACCTTCATCAAGTGCTTTTAAACTAGTAATAACAGTGTTATATCTAGCAAATCCATTATCTATTGATTCCTCTCCTGGAATTGTAAATTGTTCAAATTGTTGAACAAGAAGATCTTTTTTATTATCTTTGACTTGACTATTACCTTGGTGAGTGATTAATAAAGTATCCCAAATTTCTTTTGCGGTTTTACACATGAAAATTCTTTCGTATTCTTTACGTGGAAAAGCATTATAAATTACCATTTTAGCTTCATTATTTATAGCAAGTTTCTTTTTAAGATCATCGCTTTGTTTATCAAATGGTACAATTTCATCATTTTTAGTTTCGGGATTATTTTGAACGGGAGGAAAATCACCATAGGTAATAATATGCCAAAGATCTAGATCTAGATCTTTTGATTTAACACAAGTTTCGAATCTATTTTTCCAACAAATAAATGCATCACTTTCAAATAGTGGTGGTCTTTTTCATAGATTGCTCTTCTAAAATATTCTTCCAACTCCATTAGAATCGATTCAAGTTTTAAAATACAATTTATTTTAAAAATCTTGTTTAACCTGACTCTGATACCAATTGTGGGAAACTAGAAGGGGGCGTTGAATAGTTTACTGCTTTTTAATTTAGTATATTGTTTGTTTGTAAAAACTTAGATTTGATTTTATGTGATGTCAACGTACACACAATTGAACATCTTTATATACGTACATGAATAATAAACAGATAAATAAGTATTAAGACAAGAGATAGAGTTAGAGAATAGATCAAACAACAAACACAAGGATTTATAGTGGTTCGTAACGAAGCTCCTCTTCGCTTACTCACTCCCGAGTACCCAACCGAGTGTTCACTATGTCAACAAACTCCCTTTAGGCGGAGAAAACCGTACACAAGTAGCTTACACCAATTTCCAACACTAAGCCAAATGTCGACTTCTAATCTTAGCTCACCAATCTACCACACACTTTGTATTTTGAGGACTAAAATACTAACTGCACTAACACAAGATCACTTCACCTAAGCACTAACACGATCACCCCGATCTAACTATTCTCTCTACGATCACCATGATCTAACTATACTTTCTATGATCACCACGATCTAACTATTACACATAATTACACAAGATGCACAAATGATTTACAAATTATAACACAATCGTAACTGTGTTACGAGAATACGAACTAAGCTATAATACTTCGTAACTTGATGGTAAGAAGTATTCTTTTCTTGCACTTGAGGATCTAAGCTTGGATCACTTGGAAACAAATACTTAGAATTAAATGATCACAAGAATAGAAGTGAATGTAAACTGAATTTAGAATTAAATGATCACAGGAATAGAAGTGAATGTAAGCTGAATTTGGAATAGAAAGAAAATGTGTGCAAAAGATGAAAAATTAGTTAGGAACAGTCTGCTATTTATAGGCAAAGTTGGGAGTGTTTTGGACAGTCGCCCCCCTTAGCTCCTATGCGGCCAAGGTCAGACGCTCCATTTTTTGTCTTTTCCAGGAGAGGTGTTTCCTGGATCAAATATATCCGTTTTTAGGTGGAAAATTTGAATTCAAAACATTTAATTTGAATAAAATTGATAAACGTCAAAAATGTTTCAAAGTAATATTATAAGTATTTCCCGTTAGATGTAAAAATTACTTTAGGAAAAGTAATAATTAATCTTCCGAATGTCGTATCCATGGCGAGAATTGAATTGAGATTCACGTTAATGTTTTTCGTTTGATGCTTCAGTTTTGGTTGGTTTTTGATTTTTAAACTAATTTTAAAATTAAAGATACTAAAAATTATACTAATTTAATTAAACTACCAAAATTAAGCTAAATGATCTAAAAGATATATAAGACGAATATGCTTGCCAAGTGACGTGAAAAGATCATTAAGTGTGAATTAAAGTTTTTAATGACGAATTACTACCCATAAAAAGATTATTTTCTCACAACGTTGGTTTATTTAGAAAACAATTTCTTATAAAGGTATTAATTACTAGATCTGATGTTTGATTATTTCTTCGGATTTTGCCCTTCGAAACTGTAACAACCCGAGTTTCAGGTCAACGTTTATCCCGAGCTAAGATAATTATTTTTGTTACATAAATAATTATAATCGTTTGTGTTATATAAGGATTGATGAGAATTTTCCTTTTATAAGGTAATTTCAATCCGTGATTGACTTTCTATTTGTTTTTAGCGTCTAAGAAAGTCAGAAAAACGTATTTTGATGCTCCGAGAGCGTAAATATGTTATTTTTGTGTTTTACGACGTTTCCTCGAGTTTTTGTAAAAACCATGTTTAAAGGGGCATGTTTTACGAGATTTAACGATTATTAAACATTTTAAAGTAAAAAATTTTGGACGAATTTACAATATTTGTTAACGTGGTGTGACCCGAGTCTTTGGCCGATTTTAAGTAAAAGAAAAGATGACTTATACTAATTTTAAAAGATAATAAGGATGGAGGGACTAGTTTTGTCAAGTTTCCAAAGATCTTTTCTATAAATAGGCACCCATACTTCCCATAATTCTTTTTACCAACAATTGTTTTGCTTCCCTTCTCCTTGTTCTTGTTCAACCGTACACCCCCCCCCACACACACAATCCATTGATTTTTTTGACATGCGTTACAATCAAATTATACCATCTTAATCCTTGTTTCTAGAGCTATAAATCCCACTAATAAAAACCCATATGCATTAGGATTTGAAGAAGTTGAATTTTTGGTCAAGTTCTAGTGAGTTGGTGTATAAGGGTGTGTTTAAAGTGGTTAGATTAGTGTTATTTTAGTGTTGGTTGATTGAAAAAGGTTTGTTTGTTTGGGTTGAGGTGTTTGTCCGTACGATTTAACCAAGGGGAAACCATAGTCGAGTTTTGTTCTAGCTTTGTGAGTACTTTAATTGTATTTTTGTGTTGATTAATTAGATGTTATTGCGTGTATTATTATTACTAGATGATTCAAGTACGGAAAATATTGAAAGTATGTTTGATTATTGACAAAGGCTTGATGGTTTTGGTATAATTATATAGACTAGTTAAGCGTATTTTGATAGTCGGATTATGTCAAAAAAGTCGTTTATTGGGTTTTTGTTGACTTTGTTTGACCAGAAAGTTTGACTTGACCGTGGCATGTCGAGAAATTTTTGAAATCTCTTTTAGGCTTTTGAAAATGATAAAGGACGTTCTAAGGTCCGTTTTGAGTGAAATTTTTGTAAATCCTAAAAACAAACGTTTTACGGCCGAGTCAAGTTTGGGTAATTTTGGGGTAAAAAGTCAACTACAAAGTTTGACTTTTAAAAGTCAAAGTTGCGTAAACTTTTGAATAAAGTCTATAGAAAGCAAAGGATTCGTAATGTTAGTTAATTGATAACGAAATATGAAGTTAAGATTATATTATCCTTACTTTCGGTAACTTTCTAAAAATGGAAACTTTATGGAAAATGTGGTAATATTGTTAAGTACGTCAAGATGAAATGTTTTGCGTTCACCTTGGGATTGTAGTATCGTATTAATATTCTAATAGAAATATAATAAAATTGCAAGTATCAATATAATGACTTATATACTTTTAGTAATGTACCGCTATATATGTACTATATAGGTCGCGGTTAAGACGTGAAGTTACTTGCGCTTGATTGACTTGATTGATTTGGATCTTTGTTTAAGGTGAGTTCATAGCCTCACATTTAAATTTTTTAATTGTTTTAAAACCCGCGAGAGGGATACATGTTTGTTTTATAAAATCGAACACATATGATTTTATGGTATGCTGGACCCGATTACGAGATTGTTTCCGCATAAGTTGGTATTGTCGAAGTCCCTTATTTCATGAACCGTTAATTGCCTTGCGAGGTGAACGCTGATGCATTAAATATGTTGATCCCAATCCTAGATCGATTCCTTAGGCTTTCTAAGGTTAAATTACCTTGGATAAATCCAAAATAACTTGTTGTAATAGTTAGTATTGTTAGTTATAGTTAGTACTGCTAGTACAAAATATTAGTTTATTAGTACTGGTAGTTAATTTATTAGTACTGTTAGTATAAGAAGTTAGTACTGCTTATGTGATATGCATGAGATATATTAGGAATAGATATGCATGATCACTTAACTCGGTTTGTAAGCCCATTAGGGGTTTCCTTAGTGTGTAAAAGGAACCTTATGACACAGTTAGAGGAATCAATCAATATAGAAAAGTCATAGCTATTAGGCAAAACATATAGTTGTTTTGTGAATCATTCAATATATTGTGAGTGAAGAGAAAGATCTTGTATTACTATTACATTACTTTATTATTCTTCTGGTGTATAAAGATTAGTTCTCGCATAATCTTTATATATATTACTCAAGGTTTCTATCTTAGTTGTTTTAGATTTATCTAAGATAACTAAAGCTTCAACAAGCTAATTAAATATCTATTAAAAAGGGATCAACAAGTGGTATCAGAGCTTGTGTTCTTAAACCTTGATAAAAAAGAAACAAACTTGAAGAACGCTTTATTCACACAAAGAGATAGATCTAGAAACTGCCCAAAACAATGCTCTTGCAAAGTTGCCCCTTCTAAAACAGGGTGACTATGAGATGTGGAGACTCATAATACAGCAATACTTTTAAATTCAAGACTATGCTCTATGGGATATCATAGAAAATGGAAATTCCTTCAATCCTGTAGCACGGACAACAACAAATGCAGAAGGTACCTTTACTTTAACAATACCAGGTCCTGTTACTACTGAAGAGAAGGTCTTAAAGAAGAATGATGTAAAAGCCAGAAGTATGTTTCTAATGGCACTTCCAAATGAACATCAATTGACTTTTAATTAATACAAGGATGCCAAGACATTGTTTGAATCCATACAAACAAGACTTGGTGGCAATGATGCCACAAAGAAGACACAAAAGACACTTCTGAAGCAGATGTATGAGAACTTTAATGCCCCAAGCACAGAGTCACTTGACTCTATCTTTAACAGGCTTTAGAAATTTGTTAGCCAGTTGGCCATCTTGGGTGAAAACATCTCTCAAGAAGATCTCAATTTAAAGTTCTTAAGAATTCTGCCTTTTGAATGGAACACTCATGTTGTGGTCTAGGGGAACAAACTAGATATTGACTCAATGAGCTTTGATGATCTCTACAACAATTTTAAGATTGTTGAACAAGAAGTCAAAAGAACTGTTACATCAAGCTCAAATCTAGGCTCTTAAAATATGGTCTTTGTTTCAACTCCTAGCAGTACCAATGAAGTTAATACTGCTAATGTTCAAGTTAGTACTGCTAACTCTACAGTTAGTACTTATAGTACTCTTGATAGTACTGCTAACTTGAGTGATGCCACTATCTATGCTTTCCTAGCAAATCAACCAAATGGGTCTCAACTTGTTCATGAAGACCTAGAAAAAATCCATGAAGATGATCTTAAAGAAATGGATTTGAAGTGGCAATTGGCACTACTAAGTATGAGAGCAAGGAGGTATTACCAAAGAACTGGGAAGAAGATCACTATCAATGGAAGTGATACTACAGGATATGACAAATCCAAGGTAGAATGTTTCAACTGTTATAAGATAGGACATTTTACAAGAGAATGCAGAGGTCCTAGGAACCAAGAAAGCATGGCTAGAAATCAAGACAGCTCAAGAAGGACTGTGAATGTGGAAGACATTTCTTCTAAAGCAATGGTGGCTATTGATGGAGCAGGTTTTGATTGGAGCTACATGGCAGATGAGGAAGTCCCTACCAACTTGGCTCTTATGGCTTTCTCAGATTCAGAGGTACATAATACTTGTTCTAACACTTGTCTTAAATCCTTTGAAACTCTTAAAACTTAGCTTGATAATTTAAGAGTAGAATTTAATAAATCTGAGTTTAATCTAGCTACCTATAAAAGAGGTCTAGCTTCTGTAGAAGAACAACTTGTCTTCTACAAAAAGAATGAGGTTATGCTTTGCGACCAAATTGCTGTTTTAAAAAGAGATGCCTCATTTAAAGACTCAGAAATCAATGCTCTTAATATTCAGATAGAAAAACTTAAGAAAGAAAAAGAGAGCAATCAGATTAAAATTGACAATTTTGAAAATGCCTCTAAGAGCTTAGATAAATTGACAGGGAGTCAAATTTCTGATAACAATAGAAAAGGTATGGGGTATAATGCTGTTCCACCTCCACCTATAGGCTTATTTGCACCCCCAACTATTTATTTGTCCAACTCTGGTCTTAAGGAGTTTCAATAGCCCGAATTTGAAGGCCATGGATTTAAGACAAATAAGTGTGTCTGTGAAAATTCCTCAAATGAGATTAAGAAAACTACTGATGCCCCAATAATTGAAGATTGGGTTTCTAATTGTGATGAGGATGATTCTGAAGTAATGGTATTAAAATCTGATAATGTTCAACATAAACCTGAGCAAGCTAATCAACCTAAGAAAGTTAGTCAAAATATTAGGAAAAACAGAACAAACTGGAATGAAATAAAAACTCAGAAATTAGGAGTTAGGTTTCAGTTTACAAAGAAAGCTTGTTTTGTGTGTGTGGGAGTTTTAACCATCTAATTAAAGACTGTGATTTTCATGATAAAAAGATGGTACAAAAACCTGTGTTAAACAATGTGAAAAATGGAACTGGTCAAAGGGAAGTCAGGCCAGTTTGGAATAATGCTATGAGGGTTAATCATCTAAATTTCTCTAATTCTAGAAGGAATTTTGTTCCAACAACAGTTTTAACCAAGTCTGGCATAGTATCAGTTAGTGCTGCCAGGCCTATTAATATTGCTGCACTTAAATCCTTTGTGAATGCTACAAAAACTAGACCAAATGCTTTTCAGAAGTCACATTCACCATCTAGGAGACCTTTTTACCAACAAACAGCACTTAAAAACAAAAATTTGAATGACAAAGTTAATATTGCTAAGATAAATTCTATTAATACTGCTAAGGGAAACAGAGTGACAAGTGATGTTGGGGAACAAGGGATTAATGCTGTTAAGTCCTCAGCATGCTGGGTATGGAGACCTAAAATTAATGTTCTAGATCATGTCTCCAAAAATAGTAGATCATACATTAGTAAGCAATTTAACTATCTTGATCCAATAGGCAGACTCAAGTCAGTAATGACTTGGATCTACAAGAGAAACTAATTCTCTTATGAGCAGTATGCAAAATGTTTTGGATTGTGTTTCTTTGTGCTTAACATTTTGCAGGTTTAGAGCTTAAAGGTTATTTGATTAATAATGGATATGCTGATTTGGTGAAAATGATGTATGGTTGGAGTTCAGGGGAGGATATTGATGATAGCATGAATGTCCTTTCAGTGTTGGTTGTACACCACATAATAAATGGTCATCAATTCACCATGTATAATAGATAAGAAAGAGTCGTTGATGGCTTATAGTTTGCCAAAAACTATACTTTCAACTAAGATGATGGGATGACTTGAGGTTAAATTTGGGAAGAAATGGGTCAAATGCAGTATTTTGGTTTGGTTAACAGTTTTTGACTTCTATTCATGGGTTATGCATAAATATGGATCCTCATGAATTCTCACGTGTCTATCTAGTTGTTTCTAGTATGTTTGTGATGAATAGAGGCATGTTGTTGCATGATTATTAGAGAAAAAGTTAATACTGCTAGGCAAATTCTTAATACTGATGGGCAAAAATATTAGTACTGCTAGACAAAAGTTAATACTGCTAGGCTTGTGATAGTACTGCTGGGTTACCATTTACACTGTTTGGTCAATAACCGATTTTCAACTCTTTG
The DNA here is from genome assembly GCA_026074375.1 of Tanacetum coccineum. Classification (NCBI taxonomy): domain Eukaryota; kingdom Viridiplantae; phylum Streptophyta; class Magnoliopsida; order Asterales; family Asteraceae; genus Tanacetum; species Tanacetum coccineum. The sequence continues at coordinate 23,877 of BQNB010053075.1, forward strand.
AATATTATCGTTGAGGTTTTTACGCAACTGAATGAGTATATAAGGTTCTTAATTTTGATAATTGTAAACTTTACCTTATTTACATGATTTCCTTTAAAGCTAAAGATACAATTTATTCGCTTATCCGCTATCAAAACCTTATATACTCTCTATAAAATCTCAATTGCTTTTACCAAACACTAATTCATTCTAAATCTATCTTAACCCAGCACTCACATCAGTATTTTGCTCATAACTTATATACATGGCTAATATAGACATCTGCGACAAGCATAACATGGTGGCTTTTCTTCAAAAGCCAACTGGAAGTGAGGAATTCCATCAGATAGTAGACTTGCTAGTAGCCATATCAGGTATGCTTTAACTACAAACCATACTATCTATGTTTCTCTTATTGAACAGTTTTGGCAGACTGTTACTGTCGATACAGTCAATGATGGAGAACAACAGCTAACTGTCACAGTTGATGGGCAATCAATTGCTATTACTGAAGCATCTATTAGGAGACATCTCCAATTTGCAGATGCATATGGTATTAGTTCTTTGTCTAATACTGAAATCTTTGATCAGCTCACTCTAATGGGGTATGTTTCAAATGGTGACAAACTTACTTTTCAAAAAGGTAAATTTTCACCCCAATGGAGATTTTTGATCCATACCATACTACATTGTTTAAGTCCTTAGAAAACTTCGTGGGAACAATTTTCTAGTAATATTGCAACTTCAATCATTTGTTTAGCTACAAACAGGACTTTTAAGTTTTCAAAACTAATTTTTGATGGTATGGTGAAAAATGTGGATAGCAAAACAAATTTTTTGATGTATCCACGATTTATACAAATCATTTTGAATAAAAAGAAAAGGCTTCTTAATCAATATAACAGAACATATGTTGCTCCTTCTTTAACACAAAAACTTTTTAGCAACATGAAAAGAGGTTTTTCAGGGGTACACATTCCTCTATTTGATACTATGTTGATTCATGACCAACCTGGTCAGGGTGAAGGACCAACACTCACTGTTGAGTCCCAACACACACCCATTGCTTCTCCACCTACCTCACAACCCATAACATCTCAACCAATGTCATCACAAGAACAACCTTCTCAAGTACCTATAACTGAACCTATCACTGATTCCTTCACCACATCACATCCAACTCAGACACCATCTCCCATGCCCAATGAACCACCACTCGGAGAAGGTAACACATCTCGAAGTGGGGAGGGTAGTATGCAACTTTTGGAATTGACGGAATTATGTACCAAATTATCTGACAAAGTCACCAGCTTGGAGGATGATCTCAAACAGACTAAGAAGATTTATGGTAAGGCTCTTACAAAGTTGGTGAAGAAGGTCAAACATTTGGAAGCCAAGCTAAAATCTACCAAAGAAAGGAGAAAGGCAAGGATGGTAATTTCTGATAATGAGGAGGATCTAGTTTAAGAGGATACTTCTAAACAGGGGAGGATGACAGAGATAGAATATGAAGGATTCACATTGCAGCAGTTTACTCCTACAAAAGTCACACAAGGTGAAGAACAATGCCAAGAGAGTTCTGAAGCTCAATTAAGTGTTCTCAGTACAACTAAGATCCTTGCAGATGCATCCAAAGAAAAAGTAAAGACCTACACTAGAAGAAGAAGTACTGACAGTTTAAGAGATAGTACTGCTGGAGGTCTTTTTAGTACTGCTGAGGAAGTTCAAGGTAAAGGACAGATTAGTGCTGATAAAAAGGAAATGGCAAGAGCTACAGCAAGAGAAGAACATGAAATGATTGATATTGAAAAAGCCCTAAAGTTACAAAAACATTTGGATGAAAGGGAAGAAAATGATAATATTGACTTTAATACTGTTACTGAACAAGTTCAAGAAAGACAGTCAGATACTATAAAAAGATATCAAACTCTCAAGAAGAAACCAGTATCAGTAGCTCAAGCAAGAAAGAATATGATGATTTATTTGAAGAATATGGCTGGATACAAGATGGGTTACTTCAAAGGAATGAGCTATGATGAGATCAGACATATATTTAAAGAAGATGAGTTATAAATAAGGATACAAACTTTGTTTTTAAGAAAGATACAGAAGTTGAAAAGACAAGACAAAGAATTGCAGAAAGACCACTACTTCAAGTGAGTTTCAGAAGTTAAGGCAGCTGAAGCTTCCAAGGTTCAGAACCTATTCAAGAATAACCAACTAAAGAACCAACAAGAATTATCTGAGAAGTAACTTAAGAAGTTGTTGATATATAGTTCCAGTAGAAGAAACTAAGGCAGAATCTTTACAAGTAAAATATCTATCATAGACTGGGAAATTCATACTGAAGGATTACAAGAAAAATATGGAAGTTTATCTGGGTTGGATACATCACAGAGGCCATATCAAAAAAAAAGTCCCTTTGAAATTATGCTCAAAAGGATTTGACAAAGAATACCTTGTTAATTAGGAATTTAGTCTAAAGATAAGATTTAGATCAGCAAACCTACTAAAAGATTAAGGAAAAGAGCTTCTATGGTTGAATTGAAGAGGTGTTTTGGACTTGATGATTAAGATGATTGTGTTGTGGAAGCTAACAAAGATTATATGTATGATCCTTTGACTATGGAGACTGTTATGGTGATGATGGAGTATAATCATTGTATCTTCATACAAGAGTGGAATGATATCTCATATATGTTGTAGAGAGGATTATCCTTGGTTCATCTGCAATTAGAATTTGATGCTAAGTGTAAGGACTGAAGTAGATTAGAAGAATGATAGTGAGATGCTCAAAAGATCTAATTATGATAAATCTTCATAAGAAGCTAACAATCCAAGTAAGATGAAGTGGTTTGGAAGAATCCTATCAGAACCAAAAGTTGTAGTTCAAGAAAACTTTAATTTGAGATAAATCACAAGTTTTGGGGAGGATTGTTGGGAATTAAGGGCTTGTCTACAAGTTGTTATCATATACGTTGTAAGGAATCTTAGCTTCTGCTATTTGATGATTTGTGCTTGCTTTTGGGGGGGGGGGATACTGAAGATTGAAGAAAATAAACTAAGGTTATTAGTACTGCTAGTTGTAATAGTTAGTATTGTTAAGTTATAGTTGTACTTGCGGATACAAATATGTTAGTTTATTATTACTGTTTGTTTGTGTTATTAGTATTGTTAGTATAAGAAGTTAGTACTGCTTATGTGATATGCATGAGATATATTAGGAATAGATATGCATGATCACTTAACGCGTTTTGTAAGCCCATTACGGTTTTCCTTAGTGTATAAAAGGAACCCTACGACATAGTTAGAGACAGATCAATCAACATAGAAAAGTCATAGCTATTAGGCAAAACATATAGTTGTTTTATAAATCATTCAATATATTGTGAGTTAAGAGAAAGATCTTATGTTACCATTATATTGATTTATTGTTCTTCTGGTGTATAAAGATTAGATTCCGCATAATCTTTATATACTACTCAAGGTTTCTATCATAGTTGTTTTAGATCTATCTAAGATAACTAAAGCTTCAACAAGCTATCAAAGATCTGTTAAAAAGGGATCTACAATGAATGGTGCTATTTAGTAACGCCCAATTGCAAATTCCACTGCGCAACCCAATGTACGTTGGGTAGGGTGATACAGAGTGGTATCAAGAGCCTAAGGTTATAGAGAACTAGGTCGAGTCTTTTTGAAAACCTAAACTATACCGCTTCTACACGCACACCAAGACTCCTCGTTGCCATTGGTTACCTATAGAAAGAAAAGGTAAATTTATTTGATTATTATGTATAGGTATATTTACGTATGTGTCATATGTATAATTAAATGGTTAAGTATGGATATATTTATGCATGTGTTGGATGCATAAATTGTTATGTATTGGTGCATTTATGCATGTGTTGTATGCATAGAATGTCATGTGATTATATGATAACTCTCATTATATATGTTTGAAATATAATTAAGGTATACGAGAAATGAGTATGTCACGGATTGTGAATTTTTATTCGCTTTGATGCGAACCGTTATTTTGGTAATAGTGTTTCAATGATAATAATAAGTGATACGCTATGTATGATATTTTTAGATTATCATGGTGAATGTAATTCCTCCCGATCACATGGATGATGTACTTGTTGTTAAGCCGAATCAACACAATGATCTTCCTGTTGTTCCCGAGTCTGTCTTAGTGGATGAAGACGAGGACCCGGAAGAAGATGACTTTAAGGAAGAAGAAGATCCTTAAGAAGAAGAAGATGATATGGAAGTTGACATCGAGGAAGATGAGAATGAGCCTGGGTTGACTTACCCTTATGAAGAGATGGATCCTCTTAACCCTCCGCCGCCTGCTTCTGAGTCAGAATCGGAGGATGCGATCGAGGTTGAGAACCCGATTGAGTACGAGGATGAGAGTGTTCCTGCTAGTGTCTATAAGGTAGGTGAATTGTCTACTGCTCCTTTTCTTCGTGAGGACAGTGATGGTCTATTGCCTGGTCTCATGAGAAGGGACATTAACTCTCTTTTTGGTCGGATGGCTTACCTTTCAAGACGATTATGTGGTCGTGAGACGGTACATGCATTGGTCGAGAAGAAAGGAAAAGCAAAGGACGAGTACTATGGTAACTTGATTTTAGACTTGGGTAATGAAGTGCGTTCTAGTGTGGAGCAAGGAACGGCTGCAATGGAAAAGCTAGTTGAAAAGCTTGGTAATGCTGAAGATAAGGTTGAGTGTAAGAGATTGAAGAAGGAACTTGAAGAAGCAAGGTTTAGCAACACATTCCTTCGTATGCAGAATGAACAAGTCGAGAGAGATCTCTATTAGACTAGAGTTTGAGCTCATAAGTTCTATCAAGAGATGATTCTTAGAGGATTTATGTTTGAAGAAAGACTGAATGAAGCTACTGATGTTTCAGTCAAGGATGAGGAGCGTACTTTAAAAGCATCATGAAGGAATCTAGCTTAGTAGTTTAGATTCAATTGTGGTATCTTTATTATGTAATCACTAAACTGAGTCCTCAGTTAGTGGACTCGATGCTATTGGTTGTAACGATTTGTATCATTTCATGAAACAATGCAACTATGTATTAACTCTCTTGCGATGAAAAATGAATGACTATCTTTTGATTACTACTTGATGTTGTGTGACTGTTGTTTTGATTGATTTGTTATTGTACCATGTTATGAGTATATCATGTTATGAATGATTATCAAATTGTTTTCTACGTAACGTGACAGAATCATGCCTCCAAAGTCTGCACCGATGACTCAAGCTGCTATCCGACGATTGATCAAGGAAAATGTCGATGATGCTATTGCTACTGAGCAAGCTAGACATGCAAATGTTGGGAATGATGCTAGGGGATCTAGACCAGCTAGGGGTCAGGATGCCGCACCTTCTGCTCATAAGTGCACTTTTGCTGGATTTATGAAGTGCAATCTTACTGCTTTTTGTCATACTGAAGGAGCTGTTGAATTGTTAAGATGGTTTGAGAAAACTAAGAGTGTTTTCAGGATCAACGATTGTGCAGAGGGCAAAAGGTTAGGTTTGCTACTACAACATTGCAAGTACTTGCTTTGACTTGGTGGAATTCTAAGATTGCAACCATGGGTTTGGAGACTGTGAACTAAATGCCTTAGACTGAAATGAAGCAATTGATGACTGCCGAGTTTTGTCTGATAGAAGAAATTCAATGTATAGAGCACGAATTGTGGAACTTAAAGGTTAAGGAGTATAACATTGTGGCTTATACTCAGAGGTTTAAAGAGCTTGCATTGATGTGTCCGAGAATGGTTAAGCTAGAAAGAGTGAAGGTTGATGCTTACATCCGGGGATTGACTGATAACATCAAGGGTGAAGTTACTTCTTCTAAGCCGGCTAACCTGAATGAAGTTGTGCGTATGGCTCATAAGTTGATGGATCAGAAATCACAAGCTAGAGATGAAAGAATTTTGGAAGGAAAGAAGCGAAAGTGGGAAGCTTTCAAAGTGGAAATAGTAGTGGTAAGGGCAATCAAAGGGATAACTTACGTCAAACTTTGCAGAATAACTAAAGGCAAGGAAATGCGCGAGCTATGGTTACCGCTCCTACTGATGGAAAGCTTCCTTTGTGTGAGCGTTCTTTTACTCGCCATGTTGTTCCGTGTACGATCAAGTGCCACAAGTGTGGGAAGGTTGGGCACAAGTCAAGGTACTGTAAGGAGAAAAATGTTGCCAAGGGTGCAAATGCTCTGCCCATTCCAACTTGTTATGATTGTGGTGAGCAAGATCATACTAGGAATCAATGCCCAAGGAAGGTTAAGCAAGAGGAAGTTGGAGAAGTACGAGGTCGAGCTTATGCTATTAAGGATGCTGAGCCGAAGGGTACGAATGTGGTTACTGGTACGTTTGTGCTAAATAACCGCTATGCTTTTGTTTTATTCGATTCAGGTTATGATATGAGTTTTGTGGATACTAGATTTAGTTTCATGCTTGATATCGATCCGGTCAAAATAGGAGCTAGTTATGAGGTAGAGTTAGCTGATGGAAGGATAGTTAGTACGAACACTATTTTGAAAGGTTGCACTTTGAATTTAGTAAACCATGTTTTTGAAATCGATCTTATATCGATTGAGCTTGGTACGTTTGACGTCATCATCGGTATGGATTGGCTTGTCAAGCACGATGCCGTGATCGTCTATGGCGAGAGAGTTTTTCGTATACCGTATGGGAACAAGATGTTGATAGTCAAAAGTGACAAGGGTGTGTCTCAATTAAAGGTCATATCGTGTATCAAGACCTGTAAGTACGTCGAGCGAGGTTGTCATTTGTTTTTGGCACACGTGACGGAAAACAAGTCGAAAGAGAAACAAATGGAAGACGTGCCTGTAATTCATGATTTTACCGAGGTATTTCCTGAGGAGTTTCTAGGACTACCACCGCCGAGGCAAGTAAAGTTTCGAATTGATCTAGTACCGGAGGCTGCACCTGTTGCACGTGCACCGTATAGATTGGCACCGTCTGAGATGAGAGAGTTATCGATACAACTGCAAGAGCTACTGGAGAAAGGATTTATTCGTCCGAGTTCATCACCGTGGGGAGCATCAGTGTTGTTTGTGAAAAAGAAAGATGGATCTTTTAGAATGTGTATCGATTATCGCGAGTTGAACAAGTTGACTGTCAAGAATCGTTATCCTCTTTCGAGAATTGACGATTTATTTGACCAACTGCAAGGTTTGAGCGTATATTCTAAGATCGATCTGCGATCAGGATATCACCAGTTACACATTAAAGAAGAAGACATTCCAATTAATGCATTTAGAACTCGGTATGGTCACTTTGAGTTCCAAGTAATGCCGTTTGGATTGACTAATACGCCTGCTGTGTTTATGGACTTGATGAACCTCGTATGCAAGCCATATCTTGATAAGTTTGTCATAGTGTTCATCAATGATATTTTTATTTATTCCAAGGACGAAGAAGAGCATGGGAAGCATTTGAAGATTATTCTAGAGCTGCTTAAGAAAGAGAGGTTGTACGCCAAGTTTTCAAAGTGTGATTTTTGGATAGATTCGGTACAATTTCTGGGTTTCATGTTGATCTTGCCAAGATCGAAGCCATTAAGAGTTGGGCTACACCAATGACGCCAACGGAGGTGAGGCAATTTCTTGGATTGGCTGGGTACTACCGGAGGTTCATTGAAGGTTTTTCTTTGATTTCTAAGCCACTGACTAAGTTGACTCAGAAAGATAAGAAATACAAGTGGGGAAAAGAAGAAGAAGCTTTTCAGACATTAAAGCAGAAGTTGTGTAGTGCATCGATCTTAGCATTGCCCGAGGGAACAAAAGATTTTGTGATGTACTGTGACACATCACTTAAAGGTTATGAAGCCGTGTTGATGCAAAGAGAGAAGGTGATAGCGTATGCTTCTAGATAATATAAAGTCCATAAAGAGAATTACACTACTTACGATTTGGATTTAGGAGCCGTTGTTTTCGCTCTTAGATTATGGAGACATTATTTATATGGAACTAAGTGTGTGGTTTTCACCGATCATAAGAGCCTACAATATATTTTGAATCAGAAAGATCTGAACTTGAGACAACAAAGATGGATTGAGTTGTTGAGTGATTAGGATTGTGAAATACGATATCATCCTAGAAAAGCGAATGTTATGGCTGCCGCCTTAAGTTGAAAAGAAAGGGATAAGCCATTGCATGTTCGAGCTTTGATGACGACTGTTCACAACGATCTACCTAAGCAAATTCGTGAAGCTCAGGAGGAAGCGATGAAAGGAGAAAATGTAGAGACAGAAAATTTAGGGAGATTGATTAAGTCGATATTCGAATTTCACCCTGATGGAACATGTTGTTTTAGGAATCATGTTTGGTTGCCGCTATTCGATGGATTGAGGGATTTGGTTATACATGAGTCACATAAGTCCAAGTATTCTATCCATCCGGGATTGGACAAGATGTATCAAGATCTAAAATTATTGTACTGGTGGCCAAATATGAAAGCATATATTGCTATGTATGTTAGTAAGTGTTTGACATGTGCGAAGGTCAAAACTGAGCATTAGAAACCATCTGGGTTGCTGCAACAACGTAAGATTCTAGTTTAGAAGTGGGAAAGGATTTATATGGATTTTGTGAGTGGTTTGCCAAGAACACTGAGTGGGTATGATACGATTTGGGTTATTGTCGACCGACTGACCAAATCAGCTCATTTTCTACCAATGAAGAAAATGGATAATATGGAGAAACTCACGCGACTTTACTTGAAGGAAATAGTGTGTAGGCATGGTGTTCCTATTTCGATCATTTTGGATCGAGATAGCCATTTTACGTCAAGGTTCTGGAGATCACTTCTAGAAGCATTGGGGACGAATTTGGATATGAGTACCGCTTACCACCCTCAAACAGATGGTCAAAGTGAAAGGACAATACAAACGCTGTAAGATATGCTGCGTGCCTGTGTGATTGACTTTGGAAGTAGTTGGGATCGCCATTTGCCATTAGTCGAGTTCTCATATAACAATAGTTATCACGCAAGTATTAAGGCTGCACCATATGAAGCTTTGTAGGGAAGGAAAAGTAGATCACCTGTATGCTGGAGTGAGGTTGGGGATAGCCAATTCACGGGTCCAAAATTGATCCGTGAAACGACCAAGAAGATTTTCTAGATTAAGAACCGGTTATTGACTGCCCGTAGTTGCCAGAAGAGTTATGCAGATAAGAGAGCTAAGCCGTTAGAATTTGAAGTTGGTGATATGAACCTGCTTAAGGTATCATCATGGAAGGGCGCTATACATTTTGGAAAGCGCGGAAAGCTAAGTCCACGTTACATTAGGCCATTCAAGATTCTAGCTAGAGTTGGTCCTGTAGCTTAGACGTTGGAGTTGCCTGAAGAGTTGAAAGGGATCCATAATACTTTTCACGTTTCGAATCTTAAGAAGTGTTTAGCGGAAGGTGATGTTTTTGTTCCGATGGATGAGATTCAACTTGATGATAAGTTGCATTTTATCAAAGAGCCAGTAGATATTGTTGATCAAGAAGTAAAGCAACTGACATTTTAAATCTTAAAATGAATCGTCAACACAAGTGTGAGTTGCAATTCAATGATTGTCCTTTTCGTCCTTTTCAATCAATTTTGTAACTTTCATGTATTGACCATACATGTAGATTTTGAAGATATCTATGGTCATTTTATTTATATGTTCATTATCTAGTAAAATTCTAATCTCGATTATGTTCATGATCAGAAGTTTTGTAATTGGAACTTGTAATGAGAATTAACATCTTTTTAATAATGAATAATTACTTCATTAGAGTTTCCGCTTACGATTATTTTTGGGATGATGAAGGATCACTATCCATGATAAGTTCCATCATTTCTAATGTAAGCTGAGCACCGGTACGGCGCTCCCTAAAGGAGGGGAGAATGTAACAACCCGAGTTTCAGGTCAACGTCTATCCCGAGCTAAGATAATTATTTTTGTTACGTAAATAATTATAGTCATTTATGTTGTATAAGGATTGATAAGAATTTCCTTTTATAAGGTCATTTCAATCCGTGATTGAGTTTCTATTTGTTTTTAGCGTCTAAGAAAGTCAGAAAAACGTATTTTGATGCTCCAAGAGCGTAAATATGTTATTTTTGTGTTTTACGACGTTTCCCTAAGTTTTTGTAAAAACCATGTTTAAAGGGGTGTGTTTTACGAGGTTTAATGATTATTAAACGTTTTAAAGTAAAATTTGTGGGACAGATTTAAAATATTTGTTAACGTGGTGTGACCCGAGTCTTTGGCCGATTTTAAGTAAAAGAAAAGATGACTTGTACTAATTTTAAAAGAGAATAAGGATGGAGGGACTAGTTTTGTGAAGTTTCCAAAGATCTTTTCTATAAATAGGCACCCATACTTCCCATAATTCTTTTTACCAAAAATTGTTTTGCTTCTCCTCTCCTTTTTCTTGTTCGACCGTACACCCCACACAATCCATTGATTTTTTTTAACATGCATTACAATCAAATTATACCATCTTAATCCTTGTTTCAATAGCTACAAATTCCACTAATAAAAACCCACATGCATTGATTTTTTCTAGTGATTTGGTGTATAAAGGTGTGTTTAAAGTGATTAGATTAGTGTTATTTTGGTGTTGGATGATTGAAAAAGGTTTGTATATTTGGGTTGAGGTGTCCGTCCGTACGGTTTAACCAAGGAAACCATAGTCGAGTTTTGTTCTAGCTTTGTGAGTACTTTAATTGTATTTTTGTGTTGATTAATTAGATGTTATTGCGTGTATTATGATTATTAATAGATGATTCAAGTGCGGAAAATATTGAAAGTATGTTTGATTATTGACTAAGGCTTGATGGTTTTGGTATAATTATAGACTAGTTAAGCGTATTTTGATAGTCGAATTATGTCGAAAAAGTCGTTTTATTAGGTTTTGGGTTGACTTTGTTTGACCAGAAAGTTTGACTTGACCATGGCGTGTCGAGAAATATTTGAAATCTATTTTAGGCTATTGAAAATTATAAAGGATGTTCTAAGGTCCGTTTTGATATAAGGTGTGCCTTGTAACTCCTAAAAACGAACGTTTTATGGCCGAGTCAAGTTTGGGGTAAAAAGTCAACTACAAAGTTTGACTTTTGAAAGTCAAACTTGCGTAATCTTTTGAATAAAGTCTATAATATGCAAAGGATTCATAAAGTTAGTTATTTGATAACGAAATATGAAGTTCGGATTATATTATCCTTACTTTCGGTAACTTTCTAAAAATGGAAACTTTATGGAAAATGTGGTAATATTGTTAAGTGCGTCAAGATGAAATGTTTTGCGTCGCACTTGGAGATTGTAGTATATGATTGAATATATGTAATAGTAATATATATAAATGCAAGTATGCAATATATGATTTAATATACTTTTAGTCACGTATCGCTATATATGTACTATATAGGTCGCGATTAAGACGTGAAGTTACTTGCGCTTGATTGGCTTGATTGATTTGGATCTTTGCTTAAGGTGAGTTCATAGCCTCGCATTTAAATCTTTTAATTGTTTTAAAACCCACGAGGGGGATACATGTTTGTTTTATAAAATCAAACACATACGATTTTATGGTATGCTGGACCCGATTACGAGATTGTTTCCACATAAGTTGGTATTGTCAAAGTCCCTGATTTCATGAACCGTTAATTGCCTTGCGAGGTGAACGCTGATGCATTAAATATGTTGATCCCAATCCTAGATCGATTCCTTAGGCTTTCTAAGGTTAAATTACCTTGGATAAATCCAAAATAACTTGTTGTAGAAACTTTGTATGTATACTAAAGTGTTTGTGGAATCTACACCTTAATACCTAGAAGTATTATGAATAAAACAATAATCTTGGATAAACAAAGATATAACCAAAAGCTCCAATATTATTAGATCAATAATACGATTATTCTTCACTAATACTAGGGTTTACAACCTTGAAGCTTTTCTAAATCGACTTGACAACTTATAAATTTGTATATCTATCTAATTCCCTAGAGCCTCCTTTTATAGACTAAGGAGTCCTAGTCGGCTTACAATACATTCCTTAGAGATCATAATCTTTTCTAAACATAAACGTAATCTCTTAAACAAATAATTTATACATATCTTGTACAAAAATATCTCAATACTTATCTTCACAAGTATTCTTGTTCTCCAAACAATCTTTATCTCTTTAAACCGTCTTTATCCTCTTGGCAGTATTAAGTCTTCTAACAGTTGTAATCCAGCAGCATTAACTTTTTGTACCAACAGTACTAATAAACATAAGCAGTAGTAACATTAGTACTAGCAGTACTAATATGTACTCACAATAGTAACATGTAAAAAGTCTTAACATTCCTTACTAGCAGCACTAATACTTAGCTTATATTTCAAATCTTCACTTGAGCGTTTAACTTCGATAACAGCAGTTACTTTACACTAACAGTACTAAATTATACTAACAGCAGTAACTAGCAGTGGTAACTTTATATTACCAGTATTAACTACTTAGCATAATTTCCATTATGTACCTGAGCAGTAGTAACTCTAAAAATCCTCGAAGTCTTTTAAGTCCCAACAATCCTCCCCTAAACTTGATGTTCATCTTCTGAATCTTCAAGTTTCTTTGTTAAAAGTCTTCATCAGTATCAGGAAGATGCATTCAAACCTTTTATTGTCCCTTTTGCTGCTTTACCATAAGCTTGAGCAGTTGATAACACATCTCATTAAAATGATCAGTTTGAAGTTTCTTGTTTAGCATATTGGTGATGGTTATTGGTGTGAGGGGATATCTATTTTCAACTAACATGAAGATGTGCACATTTCCAAACCTTACAAAGTGCACTCCACATGAATCATACAATTTCCAAACATTCACTGTATATCCGTGCAGATTTCTCCATACTTCACTTCTAATGTTTGGTTCAAACATGACTTTTAAATCTCCCAACAATACTCTTTCATGTTTATCTTCAGGCCTTGTATCACCATGCTTTGTTTTGACTAACTTCTAAAGAGTCTCTAAATATTCTCTGTCAATATCTTAAAGCATCCTAATCATTGAAGAATATCTCTTGGAACTTCTATATACTCTGATCAATTGAAAATGCACCATTATTCCTTCTTTAAGAAGCTTGTATTCAACAATCATAGGTGGTTTGGTAGCAAATGGTATAGCATCAATTGCTATTTCATCATCTTTGACTATCACAGATGCTTTTTCAGCTCAGCTTCATCATCTTCTTCAACTTCTTCAACTTCATCTGTCTCTTTATAATCCTCCATTCTTTATTTCTTTGAAGATTCTTGTTGTTGCTCTTTTGCTGCTCTTTTCCTACCAAGCATCTTCTTTCTACTGCTTTTAGCTTTCTCCTTAATACTTTCTGCCTTCTTTGACTTATCAGCTTCCAGTTCATCCTCTACACCTTTAGAACTTTCTTCTGTTCCCTTTTTACTTTTAACTACCTCGGAATCCGTAGGTATAAAAGTATTTACTCTCCTTATTTCATTATCAAACACCTTTTGGATCTCTTCATAGCTCTTGTTCTTCAACTGATTATGTTTGTATCTACCCATGTTTTTAAGATAGGTAGACATTTGATTCCTCTTTTGAGCTTTAGTTGGTGGCTTTCTTCTTTTCTCTTTAGCTCTAAGCATTGCAAAGTGTTTCTTTCTTTTTTTCATAAGCTCTACAAACAATCTTGATCTTTCTTCAATAGCTATCTCTCCTTGTTCTTCTGTTTGTAGTCTCTGAGCTAACTCAAAATCTGCCTCCATCATAGCTTGTGTATTATCCCATGACTCAATCAAAGCTATATTGGCTTCTTCTTCTTGTTTCCTTGAAAGCTTTTCTTCTTCTATAATTTTAGCCTCCAACTGAGCTTGAAGATTTCTTGCCAAATCTTCATCAAGAGCAACTTGATCTTTTCTTTTCAGAGGAACTTCAGGCTCAATCATAATTCCTTTGCCTTTGTCTTTAATCATTGAAGGTTATGCTTCTTGTGGAGTTCTGAATTCACTTGGCTCCTGTACTACAACCCCTCTAGCCTTGGGTCTTGTAGTTGTTGTTGTTGTAGTAGCAGTAGTAACAACTTTAGGTTTAGCTGCTTTGATTTGAATAAGTGTCAGAGCCAAAGTGATTTCTTCAATAGTTAAAGGAGCAGCACTATCTTCAACACTAGTATCTACCTCTCTTTCCTTTACACTTTGCTCTTGATTGTCACCAACTGGCATATCCACATTTACTTCATCACCATGAAGATCATCTATATCAAACATATATGCATCATCAGACCTCCTCTGGGTATCATCAACTAAAGAAACATCAACATCTCTATCAATGTAACCTAAATTTGTTACTACTGCTGCTACAACAACAACAACTACAAGACCCAAGGCTAGATGGGTTGTAGTACAGGAGCCAAGTGAATTTAGAACTCCATAAGAAGCACAACGTTCAATGATTAAAGACAAAGGCAAAGGAATTAGGATTGAGCCTGAAGTTCCTCTGAAAAGAAAAGATCAAGTTGCTTTTGATGAAGATTTAGCAAGAAATCTTCAAGCTCAGTTGGAGGCTAAAATTATAGAAGAAGAAAAGCTTACAAGGAAACAAGAAGAAGAATCCAATATAGCTTTGATTGAGTCATGGGATAATACACAAGCTCTTGTTCTTCAATTGATTATGTTTGTATCCACCCATGTTTTTAAGATAGGTAGACATTTAATTCCTCTTTTGAGCTTTAGTTGGTGGCTTTCTTCTTTTCTCTTCAGCTCTAAGCATTGCAAAGTGTTTCTTTCTTTTGTTCATAATCTCTACAAACAGTCTTGATCTTTCTTCAATAGTTATCTCTCCTTGTTCTTCTATTTGTAGCCTCTGAGCTAACTCAAAATCTGCCTCCATCATAGCTTGTGTATTATCCCATGACTCAATCAAAGCTATATTGGCGTCTTCTTCTTGTGTCCTTACAAGCTTTTCTTCTTCTATAATTTCAGCCTCCAACTGAGCTTGAAGATTTCTTGCCAAATCTTCATCAAGAGCAACTTGATCTTTACTTTTTAGAGGAACTTCAGGCTCAATCATAATTCCTTTGCATTTGTCTTTAATCATTGAAGGTTGTGCTTTATGTGGAGTTCTGAATTTACTTGGCTCCTGTACTACAACCCCTCTAGCCTTGGGTCTTGTAGTTGTTGTTGTTGTAGTAGCAGTAGTAACAACTTTAGGTTTAGCTGCTTTGATTTGAATAAGTGTCTGAGCCAAAGTAATTTCTTCAATAGTTGTAGGAGCAGCACTATCTTCAACACTAGTATCTACATCTCTTTCCTTTACACTCTGCTCTTGCTTGTCACCAACTGGGATATCCCTATTTACTTCATCACCATGAAGATCATCTATATCAAACATATCTGCATCATCAGACCTCCTCTAGGTATCATCAACTAAAGAAACATCAACATCCTTATCAATGTAACCTAAAGTTGTTACTACTGCTGCTACAACAACAAAAACTACAAGACCCAAGGCTAGAGGGGTTGTAGTACAGGAGCCAAGTGAATTCAGAACTCCACAAGAAGCACAACCTTCAATGATTAAAGACAAAGGTAAAGGAATTATGATTGAGCCTGGAGTTCCTCTAAAAAGAAAAGATCAAGTTGCTCGTGATGAAGATTTGGCAAGAAATCTTCAAGCTCAGTTGGAGGCTAAAATTATTGAAGAAGAAAAGCTTGCAAGGAAACAACAAGAAGAAGCCAATATAGCTTTGATTGAGTCATGGGATAATACACAAGCTCTTGTTCTTTAACTGATTATGTTTGTATCCACCCATGTTTTTAAGATATGTAGACATTTGATTCCTCTTTTGAGCTTTCGTTGGTGGCTTTATGTAGATTATAAATGACATACAAGAACACGGATTAAAACTGATCTGGAGGTTGGATAAAGTGAAATAAATGTGTAGCCATTTTATTAGAGAATAAAGGAAGAAAGATGGGAAGATGTGTGTGTTAGAGAGAAAACACACACACACACACTTTTACAAAAGTAAACTTCACCCCTCCATGGAAGTATAGAGGGGGTATTTATAGTCCCAGTGCCACATAACTATCGTAACTAGTCATTATTAGTCCCTATGTGACACGCTATAAATAATCTAATGTAATTCCGTGTTTGTCACCATATTTTAAGGCTAACAATCTTCCCCCAATATGTGGACACATACGGAATTACTTATAACGGTCCTAACAAGTACAAATACATAGGGGTGTTCAAAAAAACCGTGAAACCGACGAACCGAGCCGAACCGCTCAATCCGAAACCGAAAAAACCCGAAAC
>BQNB010053076.1:0-29715 GCA_026074375.1 Tanacetum coccineum
AGAAATTTGAGTAATTTGCATAAGTAAAAGCTGTATTTAAAGAACATAATTAAACTGAAAATTACTTTTATTAATAAAAAGATAAGTACATTAAGCTGAATACAAGAGATAAGCAAGAATTAAGCTGGAAAATTAAGCTACACTACTCCTAAACTACACTACTCTAAATAAATTACATTATGTGATTTCATCTTCTATTTATAGCTAAACAAGAAGCTTCTAGGTGTGAGGAGGAGCGTCCTTAGCCTTTAATCTCAGCCCTTGATCATCCAATCCATCTCTTTGATCCCTTAGATTGCTTCTACGAATTTGTAGCCAATAGGAGTCATTAGGATTGCCAGCGTGTCAAGCTATGTCAGACGTGTCAGGGGGTCCTTCTAGAAACTCATAAACGTGGGTGATTTCCCTTTTACCCGTACCCTGTGTTCGTTGTTGTTGTAAAAACGGGGGAAAGGGACGATGAATAGTAATTTTGACTTGTGTGTATAGTTAGGTTGACTTGGACCCGGTTATAAGTTTGGTTTGGGCTTTTGTTAATGGGTTTGGACAGGTTTAGATTTTGGACTTTGTGTTTATAAATGGATTAGGGGCTAAGGATTTGTATAGTATAAGAATTAATGGGCTGACCCGGCCCAATAAAATGGGTAAGGGTTGGCCCATTAAGGATGCATATGCCCTCGGCTTCGATTTCTCACGCTCTTCCAATCCCGTGCTCGGTTTTGTCCGTTTTTCTTTATTTTTGTCCTTTTATTGAATATCCGTTACCTGCACAATATAATTGACAAAACAGGCAAATACAATGTATTTTCTATTTGTTTTTGATCATTTAGTCTCGTTTTTATAAAGGAAAGTGATACGTGATTAACACATATCAAAATCCCCATACTACGCTATTGCCGTGTCCTCACGCAATGTCATAAATACACGCTTAAAAACCAAAAATTTCAACCCCCTAGACTAATTACCTCGAAAAGTAGCTAAGTGTTCATCTAAGAGGGTTAAGAAATCACCAGTTTTGAAACACCCCGTTTTACTATATATATATATATTTTTTTTCACAAGTGACATCATGTTCGACTTACATTATTTAATCATAACTTTTAGGATCACGGAACAAGAAACACTTATAATTAGTGTCCAAAAGGATAAATTCATCGTCCTTGATTTTTCACCCGCCCCAAACCAAGCTTAAAAATGAAATCATTGTCAAATTCAAGTTAAGATGCTAACACTACTCATAAATGCTAATTGTGTACACAAATCTACTTTCCGCTCCCTTATTCCTAAATGGCTAAATCCTCTAAGAATTTTATTTATTTTTGGCGACAAATTAATTAAGTCCTTATTCATATAAAGTAATACTGGTTTAGACCATAATTAGTTTAAAATATTTTCCTAAAGAGACGATATGGTGAGAATAAGGTCCACATTAAGGTTTTAATTTCGCATGATTTAGGGGTTATCCTTTTTATTTCATCCGAAACAACTCAACTACGAGTCCAGAGACGGAGGCTTTATTTAGATAACCCTGGAGTCAAATTTGGCTTTATTATTATTATTATTATTATTATTATTATTATTATTATTATTATTGAACAACTGACACATTGGACGTCCTAACCGACAAGAGCCAGTAGTCTTATTTCGACCTCGGTAATTTCCTCGACCTTTTTGAAGGCTGCAACATCGGGAGCGAACCGACCAGATGTAGCAAACTTTTATCAGTCTCGGATTATTATTCTTACTATGGGCCTTCTTTTGAAGACTGCCACATCGGCAGCGAACCGACCAGAGACAGTAAACTTTTATCAGCCCACAGTTTTTATTATTATTATTATTACCTCCACCCTTTAAATGACTGTCACATCGGTATGCGAGCCGACCATGATCCAGAAGTCTTATTTCGGCTTCGGTTTATTTATTATTATTATTAGCCAAATTTCAAGTCCTATGGTCTTTTAACTACCTAGACAATGATAGTGAGCCGTCAGGAATCGGTAGCCTATTTCCCCACAACACTGACAAAACCTCGATGTGTACCTTAATTTTACCAGAAGGAATCTTTATGAAGGGATCTAAACTAAGAATTGCAAAAACCAAAGCAACTTTATTTATTTAACAATAATATAACGTTTATTAAGCTGGTGGGAGCAAAAAGCCACAATTAACCTCTATGAGCTCTAAAGAGATCCAACTACTCCACGCTTAGCATCTAACTTGTATAAAACTCTATCATTTTTTGTTCTTCGCAAATTTAAAATCTTTAATAAAAAATTTCGCGAATGCTTAGTCTAATAAAAACAAACTTTGCATAATTAAAGTCTATTATAGAAACTTGCAAACTCTTGGCTCTTTCAAGCTAGAATTCGCATTTTAAAGCTTCTTGTATAAAAGACTAGCAAAAGCTTAAATTTATATAGGTTAAGGGGCAAGCTAGAGCGCAACATGCTCGATCAAGTCAAAATTTATTCTCAAAAAGACAAAAAATTCATGTCAAAACACTTATTTTATTTTTGGATTTTTTTTAATTTTGGCCTAAAATCACATATTTTTGGTATTTTTGGTGGTTACGTGAAGATAAGGAAAATGCAAGTAAGATCGAATTGAAAGATCTCCCCCCCCCCCCCATACTAGAAAACAAACATTGCTTCCCCTCAATGTGGACTGTCACCCCATACTAATTTCAAGGCATAATCTAAATATTAAGGGGTCTCTACGCAAATCGAAAGCTGTTTATTAATTATGCTAATAGATAAACGTTAAATCAATAAGATCTAGGATATCGGATTCCCATATATAATCATGCAAAGGATTAAAGATCGATTGAATGATGGATAAAACCACGAGCATGAGAGTTCAAAATCCGGGCAATCCTGGACATAAAACACAGAACACGAAACACGAGCAAGGAAGAAGCGAGCCTCCTCACATTACACTTATTAGGAATATTATACTAATTTAACTATTTACTAGGGCTAAGCATGGGTTGCCCACCCATGGGTTGCGCTTTTTTTGTTAACGAGTAGATTCCTGACTCGACTCTGAATTTAGTGGTCCATAGGGAAAGTTTGGAGATCTGGGACAACCATTGGTGGTATGTCCCCTCCAAAATAGTGTTTAAGTCTATGACCGTTCACTTTGAAATTTGGTCCGTCGTTTTGAGTTAACTCAACGGTACCATAAGGGAAAACTTGAGCAATGGTGAATGGTCTGGTCCAACGGGTTTTGAGCTTCCCCAAGAAGATCTTTAATCAAGAATTGAAGAGAAGAACTCGATCACCAACGTTGAAAACGCGGTTCTTAATCTTGGAGTCATGAATCTTCTTTGTTTTCTCTTTAATTCATTCATTTGAACTTTTCAATGATCACCCGCGGTCTTTAGGTCAAAATTACAATGTTTTAAGGCCCAATAGGCCTTGTGTTCAAGTTCAATAGGAAGATGACAAGCCTTTCTATACACTAGCTTATAAGGAGTGCACCTGGTGGGTGATTTGAAAGCAGTACGGAAGGCCCATAAAGCATCATCTAACTTATCGGATCATGAAGCATAATTTTCACTTACGGTCCTTTCTAAAATATATTTCAAACCACAATTTGAAACCTCTACTTGTCCACTTGTTTGTGGATGATATGCGGTAGAAAGACGGTGGGTAACTCCATACTTAAGCATGACTTTTACGAATTGGTCATTGCAAAAATGGGTACCGCGATCACTTATTATAGCACAAGGAGTTCCAAATCAGGCAAAAAGAGATTTCAAGAATTTAATGACAACTCAGACATCATTAGTGGGGAGCGCTTTTGCTTCAACTCATTTAGATAAGTAATCGACGGCCACGAGAATGTACTTGTTCCCTCGAGAAGACGGGAATGGTCCCATAAAATTGATGCCCCACACGTCAAAGATCTCGCATACTTGAATTGTATTTTGAGGCATTTCATCTTTTTGCTAGATTTTGCCTTGACGTTGACATGAGTCACATGACTTTACCATGTCATGGGCATCGCGGTAAATTGTCGGCCAATAAGAAACCTATAATCATAGACTTTTTCTTTGAGGTGTTAGTTAGCCACTAGGATGTCCCGGTGGGTTATTTATGGCAAGCCGTGAGGATATCAACGGCTTCTTGGCCGTGAACACATAGTCTAATCATTTGATCCGCATAAATCCTAAACAGGTAGGGGTCGTCACAAAAATAATGCTTAACATCCTTAAAGAATTTTTTCTTTTGTTGGGACGACATCCCTTTCATAATAAAATTCCTCGCATAGTAGTTTGTAATGTCGTCAAACCATGGGGTACTCGTATCACCACGAAAGGTAACCATCCTAAGTGTCTCGAGAGGAAATGTTTCCGTAATTTCCTTTTTCTCAAGATCACTTTGATGGGGATTTTCTAGTCTTAATAAGTGTTCAGTCGCGAGATTCTCCGCTCCTTAAGAAGAAGATACTTTAGAGCTGAATGGTCCGTATACACTATGGTCTTCGATAAGTGGGGGGGGGGGGGAATATGTTAAGGCCAGAATTTTTCGAAATCATACACCACGGCTAATAATTCTTTTTATGTAGTCGTGTAATGTGCTTGAGCATCCGTCATGGTCTTACTTGCATAGGGTATAGGATGAAAATGTTTGGTCTTACGTTGCCTCAAGACCGCACCTACCGCTTAATTACTAGTGTCGCACATAATTTCAAATGGTAGGTCCCAATCGGGGGCAACTAAAATCGGGGCTTCGGTTAACTTCTTTTTAAGTATATTAAACGCTTCAATACATTCTTTTGAGAAAATAAACAGGGTTTCCTTTTCAAGAAGATGGGTCATCGGCCGGGCGATTTTAGAAAAATCTTGAATAAATCGACGATAGAACCCGGCGTGACCTAAGAAACTTCGAACGCCTTTGACGGAAGTCGGATGAGGGAGTTTAGCTATAACATCAACTTTAGCTTTGCGACTTAATCCCCGAAACTTTGAATTGTATATCCCTAGAAACATGCCTTCTTTTACCATAAAATGACATTTCTCCTAATTTAGAACTAAATTAGTGTCTTCGCACCGTTTTAGCATTTTGTCTAAATGGGAGAGGCATGACGAGAAAGAATCCCCGAAGACCGAGAAATCGTCCATGAAGACTTCCATTGTTTCCTCGATCATGTCGTGGAAAATGGCCATCATGCACCTTTGGAACGTGCCCGGAGCATTACATAAACCAAAAGGCATACGTCGGTAGGCAAACGTCCCATAAGGGCAAGTGAAGGTGGTCTTCTCTTGGTCTTGCGGGTCAATTGGAATTTGAAAATATCCAAAAAATCCATCTAGAAAACAATAGTATTCGTTCCCTGCTAAACGTTCTAGCATTTGGTCCATAAAAGGCAACGGGAAATGGTCTTTACGAGTGGCATCATTAAGCTTTCGGTAATCAATACAAACTCGTCATCTCGTAACTAACCTAGTGGGTATCAATTCATTATCTTCGTTTTCAACTACGGTCATGCCACCCTTCTTAGGCACACAATAAACGGGACTCACCCACGGACTATCAAAAATAAGGTAAATAAATCTGGCATCAAGGCGTTTGATAACTTCCTTTTTGATAACCTTATGAATTTTCAGATCTACCCTTCATTGATGTTGAATCGTCTTCCATTAAGATCTTGTGAGTACAAAAACTAGGGTCGATACCCTTAATGTCGGAGATTTTCCATGCGATGGCCCGTTTGTGTGATTTAAGAACCTTTAAAAGGGCGGCCTTTTCTTCATCTTTTAATTCCTTAGAAATTATGACGGGTAATTTATCGGTTCCTTCTAAAAATGCGTATTCAAGATGAGACGGTAAATCCTTGAGCTCAAGCTCCGGAGGATCATCAATAGAAGATTTAATCGTTTTAATTTCCTCAAAATGAAGTTCTTTCAGAGGGAGAGGAGATGATGGATCATCATTTAATAACTTCTCGAGTAGAAGAAGGTCTCCCTCCGGATCAAAGTCGGCATCATCAATTCCTGGTGGAATTGAATCATTTGTAAGACAAGCTTTGATTTCTTCCAAAATGAAGTCACCTCCTTCAAAAGGAGTGAGAGAGGGGAAAGAAGTAGAAAGGATAGGATCTAAAGACGGAGTGGGATTGCCACTTTTAGAACTATCCGAAAAACCGAGCACTTCTTGAGCATACTCCTCACATGAAACGTCGATGACATCGATTCGATTAACCGATTTAGCATTATTGTAGGAGTATCTTGAAGTTTGACCAACTTTAAAGGTTATGGCTTCATCATCAACTCGGAGAGTTAATTCTTCACCGTAAACATCAATCAAAGCACGTGCCGTCCTCAAAAAGGGTCTCCCGAGAATTAAGGGAACTCGAGGATCAACAACATAATCAATGACTACGAAGTCGGCCGGAAAATGGAACTTTCCTACTTTAACAAATACATCTTCGGCAATACCGGATAGACTAGTAGTTGATCGGTCTCCAATTTCAAGAATCATTCGAGTAGGAGTAAATGCGGGGAGTGAGAGCTTCTTTCATATGGAAAGAGGCATCAAGTTGATGCTTGCACCAAGATTGGCCAAAGCTAAGCATTCAACTATCTCTGTAAAATCACATGGAATAAGAAACTTGTCGGGGTCTCCAAGTTTTTCGGGCAACTTTTTTGGATAACAGGAACATTTTCATTCACTGGTGTTTTAGCTAAGTCAAACAATTTTTCTTTGTTATTAAGGAGGCTTTTAAACATTGAAGCAATTTTCGGCATATGTAGAAGAGCATCTGCGAAACTGAGCTCGAAATGTAATTCCCTAAAGATTTCAACAAATTTTAAAGCTAGGTTATCATCTTTTTTACGAAGCTTTTGCTTGTTGGCTCTTGAAGGATAAGGTATAAACGGTTTAGGCTTAGAGCAACAACAAGCTTATCAATTAGAGCTTGAATTTGGACTACCGGAGGTTGGATGTTTTCGGTACTCGGTTGCACCATATCCTTTGTCACCTTGGGTTCCCGTTCCACCACCTTGGGAAGAGGAGAGAAAGGAGGTGGAATTGGAGGTCCCCCCATTTCATCAAGAAATAACATGCTTCGGGTTGTGAAATTGCTTTCAAGTCACCTCTCGGGTTAGCAACGGTGTTGCTAGGAAGTGAACCCGAGCCCGAAGAAGAAGCGGTATTCATTTGAAAAAAACTACTCATCATGTTCTTAATATCATTCGTTAACTCATTCTTGAACGCATTGTTTTGTCTAGTCAACGTAGTATCCATCTCTTTCTTTAATTCCGACCTCATATTGCTTATTTGATTTTGCATTACTCTCATATTAACGTCATTTGCCTTCATGTAGTTCGAGAGATCGTTTGAAGGTCCAACTTGAGGTGGAGCTTGATAATTCTGGTTACCTTGATTGAAATTATTTCCTCGGTTTTGATTATAACCTTGATTTTGATTGAAACGGTTTTGATTATTTTGCACGGGAGGAAAACCAGGTGGTCCCATTTGATTGCTAGCACGATAATTCGGGTCTCCTTGAGGACGATATCCTTGATTCTGATTATAGGTTGTTGCGGCTGCAGAAGCATTAAAAGTGTTGCCATCGGCGGCAAGACACTCATAGTAGGGATGCGGTCCCCCACAAGTCACACAACTTTCAGAAATTGCTTTAACGGTCTCTGGAGGTGAGGTCTTAACATGACGAAGCATAGCATTAACGGCATCAGTAAGAGCGGCCATTTCCGATGGACATGCCGTGGTAGAAGAAGAAGTATTAGCACTCACTTTGGAAACAACCGGTTTGTTTCGTGAAGTGCGAACTTTTGACTTATTTTTGATAATTGTTAAAGCATCTCGAGGAGTTTTAGTCAAAAGATTACCCCCGGCGGCGGCATTCAAGGAATCTTGATCGGTTGAGTTTAAAGCATTGTAGAAAGTATCAAGTTGATGTAATTTTGTAAAACCGTGATGTGGGCATGCACGAAAGAGATCCTTGAAATGGTCTCATGCCTCACTAAACGTTTCCTCAAACTTTTGTTGAAAATTTATGATTTCATTTTGGAGATTTATAGTTTTGGAAGGAGGAAAAAATTGGTTAATGAACTTGGAAACAAGGTCTTCCCAAGTAAGAATAGAACGAGGGGGCTCTTTTTCGAGCCAATCCGGGCTGCCCCTCGATAGAAAATGGAAAAAGCATAAGCTTAATCGATGAATTAGGCACATCTTTATACTTAATCGTGGAAGTAATCTTGTTAAACCAACGAATGTGAGCATGAGGATCTTCTTTCTCAAATCCGTAAAATTGTTTTGAAGTTACAAGATTTAGAAGTCCATGTTTTAGCTCAAAATTCTCCCCGAGAATAACGGGAGTAACGATAGCATCACCGTAACCCTCGGTGGGTGCTTGGAGTAATTCCACCATAGTACGTTGATCGGCCATTGTAACTACGGAAGTCTCTTCAAGAGAAAACGGTTCGACTCTTTGCTTGGAACGTCTACGATTATGACGTTTTGGAGTCATGAAAGATTTAGAAATTAAATTCGATGAAGAGCGGGTGTAAGGTAGCTCTTTAGAAAACGCACAAAGAAGCGGAGGAGTGGGTAAGCGTGGAGCATTTTAAAAACCTTCTCCTTTCGGGTCGAAGTTCGTAGGATCAACCCTCCTTAAACCTCTCTTAAAGTTTGTAATCTAAATGTGAGCCGATTTCACAAGTGACACAACGGTTGTTTTTTTTGTTTTTTTTTTTATTTTTTTGGGTTTTTTAAATACTTGGAAAAGTATTTTTTGGTTTTATAAAATAAAATATTTTTGTTTTTCTATTTTTATATAAAAGTAAATAAAAAAAAACGATAACTTCACGAGAAGGGTCTCTCAAAACAATAATCTTCAAACTTCCACTCGATAAATCGTTTCACACCTCCCCGGAAGTGGCGCCAAAAATTGATTCGTCCCGATACGTATATAAGGAGAATATCAATTATAATATAGTAAGAATTCCAAAAGATTTTTAGAAAATTACTTTTAACCAAAGTAAAGTTCAAAACCTCCCGGTCGTTTCCTCGACGAAGCGTGAATTGAGAATCGGTTAAGTTTGTGATCGCGTGATTTGAATAATCATTATTTTGGGTTTTTGATTCTATTTCAACTTATTAGACGCAAAAACAAATAAAGGCAAGGAAACAAATAAGGCAATTAAGATTTAAACCTAAAAACGATAACGGGAAACCTAAAGCGCGACTAAATAAGCAAGTAAATCAAATTTAAGCCCTAAAAATGCAAATTCAATTTCTAAAAGTCCTAGATGTTTAAAAATAATTTTAGAAAAAAGGAAATTTTTTTTTTTTATTTGTTTTATTTTTTATGAATTAAAAACTATTTAAATCTAGAAAAATGATTAAAAATATTAAGCTAATTATAAACATTCTAGAAAATTACTGAAAATACTTTGGACTATAACTAAGATGATGGAAAAAAGAAAAATCAAATAAGCTCTTTTAATAAGCTGCTAATCAGCTGAATAAGCTAATAGGCTTAAACTGAAAAATGTGGTTAAAAGAAATATTGTTGCAACATATGACAGAAAAGTCCCAAGGGCATTATGGTAGCAGGTGTTGGTGTTAAAGTGTTGGTGGTTAAAAGTGAGGTCCTGGGTTCGAACTTGGAACTTCTTATACTCCTAACATTTTTCTTTTTGGAAAAACTTCTTAACACTCAAATAAGCACTTTTAATAAATAAACTTTTTGCTGAAACTCACAAATAAGCTAGAAAAAGCTAGCTTAAAGATGACAGTTTTTGTTTTTAATACTTGGACTAAATAGCTAAAATTGTTTGGCTTAATTTGGACACAATAAGCAAAAGGAAAGACTAAACATCTAAAACAGACCAAGACATAAACCTAATAAGCACCTAAAATCAAAAATATGCTAAAGTTATAGGATACAAAGTACTGAATAGCTGTTAAGACAGCAGACATTTAAAACAGCTTTAAAAGACTAAGAGCACTTTTCAGGCTAAATTTTAGGATTAATAAGCAATCAAAATAAGTTATAAAGCAAAAACAGATTAAGTTCTAATTTAAGTGAACCCAAATAAGCTGATTTTAAGAAAATTGGCTAAAAGATTAAGCTAGAAAAAGGACTGAAAGAGTGACAGACTATACTACTTTTTTTTGGGCTTTTTGAAAATGACAGATTTCAACTTACATTTTAAGACTCAATAAGCTAAATTGACACTATAAAAACTTAAAACAGGTTAATACTAGATTATAATGAGCTGAATTCAACTAATGAAAACCTAAATTAAGCTACAATAAAGCCTCTAATGATCTGCATAAACAGGACATTAAGAACTAACTTAGACTTGAGCTAAAAAAATTAAAATTCTATTCCCAAACTACAAACTTAAAACAGATGGCTAATGAAGCAAATTAAACTCATTTTGAACATGAAAACCACTATCTATGAAACTTTTTAAACAATCTTTCCAATGCAGTTAAGAATTTCTTTTGTTAAGCAGACTTGAGTTTTAGATTAACAAACCTTAAGACTTTTAACAAAATTAAATTTGAGCTTTTAAAAACTATTATTAAGACTCAAATAAAGCTAAGGAAAACTGATTTTTGAAACCAAAGACAGATTAGACCTAATTTGACCCATTTTGAAACTTAACCAAATCACCCCTTTAAAATCTAAAAAGCACTTTTAACCTTAAAACATATTTCAAAAATCATTGAAACTTGAAAACAAATTAAGCACACTGTATATTAAGCACATTTAAACAAAAAGTTCCAGGAAATAAGCACTTAGGAATAAGCTAAACTAATATGCGTATTTTTTGTTTTTCAAAGCAGTTTTGACTAAAACTTAATGAAAGCTTAAGACAGATTAAAAGAAGCTATAAACTAGATTCAACAAGCTATATTAAGACAGAGTAAGCATAAATAAGCAAGAATAAGCACAAATAAGCAGATTTATAAGCTAAACAGTTATTAAGCTAGAAAAGAGAAAAAGAAGTACCTTTGTCCCAGCTAAACAGGGACTTAATTTGCTCAAAGGAGCTTTTCTACAAGCTCCAGCTTATCAAAGATAAGCTAGTATTGTCCATAAGCCCTTCCCTTTTTGACTTATCTTCCAAAATTAGCTGAGGTATATTTAGGAGAGATTTTGAAGTGAGCTACTAATTCAGTTAAACTTTTGAGAGCTTAACTGAATGAAGATGTAAGCTTAATATGTAAGATAGCTTATTAGAGCTTATTAAGTCGTATTTAAAACATTATAAGCCAAGTTTTCATAATAAGTAAAACAAAGTTCAAAACATTAAGATTTAAAAGGAAAATTGCCATTTTATTAATATTGAAGAAGTTACAATGCTTGAAAAGTAAATACAATAACAATAAGCTAACATTACAAATTAAGCTACTAATACTGAAATAAGCTGAAAACTAGACATCCCTAAGCTGTGTGAGGCCTCTTCTATTTATAGTGAAGAGGTGAAGGTTCTAGGCCCTTGAGACGCTTCTTATCAACCAATCCTGGCCCTTCAATCTTGATTATTCTCCACGCAATCATTAGGAGCCCTTGGATCTAGTGCCACGCATCCGCAGCCAATGGGAGAGTAAAGGATTGCCAGTGTGGCCTGCCAAAAACGTCATTGCGTGCGTCATTGAGCTTCTAGAAGGGTTGGAGAGCGAGTAAGTTTATCCTGGGTAATTGTTATGAGGTGAAAGTATAAAGGGAGGGAAATTAAAGATGATGAATAGTAATTTTGACCAAGGAGTATACTGTCTTGACCTTTGACTTAGGATTAGATTCAGGTTATATGGTTTGGGCTTTTATCTAATATGTTGGGCCATTCATATTTTTAATATTGAATTTTGGGCTTGGTTAGATTTAGGCTTATATTGGTATACATGGGCTTAGGTTTTAGGAAGTAGGTTGACCCAGCCCATTAAGTAGGCCTGGGTTGGTCCATAGAAGATGGGTATGCCTTCACTTCAGTTTTCTGTGCTCTTTCCCTTCCCGTGCTCGATTTTGTCCGTATTGGCTTTGTATTTGTCCATTTTGTGATATATCCATACTTGCAAGACACAATTCATAAAACACGCATATACAATGCATTTTTTTTATATTTTTGGTCATTATTAGTCTTTTTTAGCTTGTTTTAATAGGTAACAGGTATGTATATTTAAGCACATACCATTAACGAATAAGATCGAAGCTCTCCATGGTGAACTACTAGGGCGAATAAAACCCTTATCAAGTAATTCTTGGAGTTGACTCATTAACTCCTTCATTTCGGATGGAGCTAAACCATACGGATTTTTTGCGATAGGAGTTGCACCCGTAATAAGATCAATTCAAAACTCAACTTGCCTTTCGGGTGGAATACCCGACAAATCTTTGGAAAAAACATCAAGGAATTCATTAACAATCGGAACGTCTTTTGCACTTTTCTCTCGAAACTAGTATCTATCACATGTGCTATAAAAGCATAACAACCATGTGACAAATACTTCCTATCCTTCATTACAGAACATAATATAAAATTGCACTTCCTTTTATCGCCATAAATAATGATCTCACGACCTTGAGGATTTACAACTCGAATAAGCTTTTGGCTACATAAGATATTGGCATTATATTTATCGAGCCAATCCATGCCGATTACGATATCAAATACTCCTAGTATAATAGGAATCAAGTCGATCCTAAAGATACTATCATAAATTTCTATCTCCGCATCATGATACACATTAGCCACAACTACAACTTTACTATCGGCTATTTCCACTTCTAAAGGGAAGGGAAGTTTATTTGGTAGAGCGGATAGATTTTTTCTAAATTCGTAAGATACGAAGGAGACACTCACACCTGAATCATACAACATACGAGCGGGTATAGAACTAACAAGAATTATACATGTAACAACATTGTGCACCAACTTATCTTCTTCAGCGGCCATCACATACACGTGAGCTTTCAGGTTTGGAACTCCCACCTTTTCTTCCTTAATTGACTTCAACGGCTTGGCTTTAATCCCCTTCGGGTTTGGGCATTCATTCAATTTGTGCCTTAACTGATTGCAACTATAACACAATATCATTGGTTCCTTGCAATCTTTGCTCATGTGGTTCAAAGCACCACATTTGTAGCAACCCGATAAATTTTCCTGACACTCTCTAAGATAAGCTTTATGATACTTTTTACATGGTGTTTTGGCTTGGGTTCCACCACCTCTTTGACCATGATCATGCTTAGGCTTCTTAGTATCATGATCTCTAAATTCAAGCTTTATCTTGGTCTCATTAGCCTCTTTGTTCTTCTTCCTTACCAAATCCGCCTCTCTCACTCGAGCTCTACTCAAAATATCATCTAAGTATTGCATTTGAAAGGAGAGATTGCCTATCGAATGTCATCATGTAACATTCTTTGGAATCTTTCGACCTTGAGCTTCTCCTTTCCATGGTATTCAGGACAATAGGATATCAAATCATTGAATTTCTTCTATAATTCATTCACCATCGCTTTTGTTTGCATAAGAGTTTAAAACTCTTCTCGGATTTTATCAACTTCTTCGGCCGGAGCATATTTGGCATTAAACAACTCTTTAAAATCTTTCCACATGCATGATCCTATCCATTCCTCACCCTTCTCGCAAACCTTTACATCCCACCACATCTTGGCACTATCATGAAGAAAATTTGAATCGAAATTGACTTTGTTCCCTTTTTTGCAACAACTAGTACGGAAAGTACCTTCAACAGCTGAAAGCCACCTTGTACTAGCAATCAGATTAAGTGTTCCATCAAATTTTGGTACATCACATGTCGTAAAATTCCGGTAAGTAGCCATCTCATTCCTAAAGCCTTTCATAATCTTTTCCCTCTTAAACCCTTCTAGCTCTTTTTAAATCACTTCTTTAAGGTTATCGGTTGTACGGCTAATATAGTAAGGCACTATATTCTTAATCGCCTTTCCTACTTGCATCATATCATTGAGCATAAGACTTTTGTCTCCTCATCCATGAACCCTCTAAAGTTGAGGTCATCAGAACTAAAAGAAGACCCATTATCATCATTACCATGATCCGCATCACTATTTAACGACTCGACACCTTTGGAAGATGAAGCTTTCAAATCTTCCTTATGACGCACATTCATCATCTTTTCTTCTTACTGAAATTAAGAATTTAAATTATCAACACATAATCATAGGCTTATTTAATTTCATTAATGACATTTTAAATTTATGCACTTAGCCAATCCTATGCTTTCCCTAGGTGTATAGTCTCAACGATTCCAATTATACATATGTATTTATTTTTATCACTATGGTGGCAAAGTGTAGTCATAAAGATACTCTACACATGTATTTTCAAAAGTCGCATAAATTATACACATACTACCTACGTTATTACTAACGCCCATATAAGGTATAAGTCTAGGACATCCTAACGTGACATCCTAAATCTCTTAGACCAATGCTCTGATACCAAGTTGAAACAGCCCTTGAACGACATTAGATTTTT
The DNA here is from genome assembly GCA_026074375.1 of Tanacetum coccineum. Classification (NCBI taxonomy): domain Eukaryota; kingdom Viridiplantae; phylum Streptophyta; class Magnoliopsida; order Asterales; family Asteraceae; genus Tanacetum; species Tanacetum coccineum. The sequence goes on from BQNB010053076.1 coordinate 14,504, forward strand.
TTTCGAATATAACTCACTTTTAGACTTTACAAACCAAACTATAAGAATTTGAAAACATACATCAAAAATGTACATATACACGCTCATTAACATCTATAAGAACAATATATGAAAACTCAAAAATGAAAACTCAAAGCATGAAAGAGATATAAACATTTTGTGATCAATGTTCAATACGCCATATTCATTAACTTGAATACGCCATATTAAGTCCAAATATGGATATTGTTAGGTTAAGTTCCTGAGCCTTCAGTATTTCAGTAGATTTAAACATAAAATCCCCTAAGTATTACTCAAGCTGAAGTCTTTCTGCTTGAGTCGCTGAAGGTTCTTCAGCGTCAGCTCTTCAGGTCCTTAGAAGATTGGGAAGTATCCTCACTTCAGGTTTATGCTTCGTACTTAACTGAAGAAGGATTTTAGTAATAATTCAGTTTCAGCTTGGTTGGGCAATTCGATGATGAACGTTGTCTATCTCCTTAAAGAGTTGAAAAACGTGTTGTTTCCACTTCTAGAAGGTTTGAAGGTGAGAAAAGATGTGATTTATGTTAAAGGAATAAAGCAATCTCCTTGGGAAAGTAACTTCTAAAAGTTGTTATAGAAGTATAACAACTTTCCTCAAAGGACAGTACCTAGTACTAAGAAAGTAAACGTGCATTAAATGGTAGTTCAACTACCCATTTAATGCTTGCCACGTAGTCTAGGTTAAGCTTGTAAACCCTTATCCTTTTGCCTATAAAAGGAAAGGGATTCTGTTAGCCTTAAAATATGTTGACTTATCCGGAATTACATTAGTTCATAAATAGCAAACACGCAGGGACTAGATTAGAATACTTAGTATAGTTTAGTTGTGTTTGGACTATAAATACCCCCTCCATACTTCCATGGAGGGGTGAGGATTCTTATTGTTTCATAAGTGTGTGTTGTTTCTCTCTTTAGAAAACACACACATCTTTCCTTTCTCTCTCTAAATAATAAAATGGCTTCTTATTTATTTAATCCTCCCTGACCTCCGGATCGTTGTCTAGTTAGTGTTTCTTATTATTAACAATTGGCATCAGAGCTAACCAGGGGTGTTTTGTTATTGTGTTTGCTGTTTTAGCTTATTTATAGCTTATATACAGCTTATTTCGTGGGCTTATTTGTCCTGAAATGTCACGATTTATTTTGTTGTTGTGTCAAATCTTCAAATATGTCCTAGTGTCTCAACAAGCTTTTCGTATATCAAAAAGGGGAGTTACAGATTTTTGGTTGTGTATCAGCTTATTAAAGCTTATTTTTAAGCTTTATAGGTCTTAAGCTTAGTGGGTTGGTCTGGTTATGCTTATTTCGTCCTTAAGCTTATTTATAAGCTGTTTCATCTAGGCTTATTTGTATGGCTGTTTTGCTTCTACAAACTGCTTATTTTTTAAGCTTATTATTTCTGGGTTTTAAAGGTGCTTATTTTTTAAGCTAAGAAAGCAAAGGGAACACAGATCTACAAATCCACATTTTTAGCTGTAAAGGACGGTTTTTTTGGTTTTTGCAAAATGACAAAATCATACCAGGGTGGTCCAAGCAAACTATACATTGGGGCGAATTATACAAGTTACTTAGGGAGAATTATACAAGTTACTTGGGGTGAATTATACAAGTTACTTAAGGCGAATTATACCACTGCCAAGTCAGGCGAGTTATACATAAGCCTTAGGCGAGTTATACAACATACCTTAGGCGAGTTATACTCCTTGACTGAATCAACTCGGTTCTTACCGAGTTGACCCGAGTCAACCTAACTGAGTCATTAACCGAGTCGAGACCAAAACTGAACAAAAAAGTAGATCCAAGATGAACATACTCGATTACAACAAACAAAACAACTATAACAACATCAACTACAATCACAGCCTCATCACAACCTATATCTCAATCATTCATCTCAAATGCAAATCACACAACCAATCCACACAAAAAACTAACCTACAAACCCATCATCACAAATTCTATCACTCAACACCATCCTCTTTAAACATCTAGACTCGAACTCAATTAAATACTAAGATCTTAATTTTATTTTCTTGTATTACAATTAATTTACGACCTTCAAAGAGATCAAAAACACAAAAATAAAACTTATCATCGATCTTTGTCTAGCAAAGCCCTTTTTTCAATATACGAAATTACAGAAAGATTATTAACAATAATGTTATAATCAATCTGTGTTTCGATTTAAGACTTACAAAACAAATTACAACCTTGCCTGAGACCTGTTATCAGATCTTGAAGCCAACATCTTCTGCTTGTACTTTGGTTAGAATAATAAGAGGTTACATATGATATTCATTTCAGATATATGATTGTCAACAGCAAGATTCGGTGTGGCTTGGTTCTCTCTAGAAACAATGAAAGGGACGAATCAGTGAAGAAAGTTTTTGACTGAGTTTTAGATTTGAGATTGGAATGATTGCTTTGTTTTTCTCATTAAGAAGTGATAAGATTTTTTATCTGTGGTGATTGAATTTTGGTATGTATGGAGAAGAAAGGATAGGGCGGGTGTTAAGAGATTAAGGTTACGGTAATGAACGAATTATTAGGGATTGGGAGTTACTTATATCCCTACCCCATTGACCGGTTATACAAATGGAGTTGGGCCAGGATTTTGGTTTTTAGGCTGGTGACGTTTTGCAGCTGGGCCTACACATAATTTTAGGCCGAGAAGATGTATCAATGGGTCGGACACAATTTGTTACATGTTTTATTGTTGGGCTGATGTTTTGAGATAACTTATTGTTGGGCTGATTTATTAGCTTGGGCTGATTTTGCTAAATACTCAAACTGGGCCAGTGGCTAGTGAATGATTGGGCCGAGTTTAACATGATTATGGGTTGCATGATTATTTTGAAGATGGGCCAAATATGTTTATGAGCATGATTATTAGGATAGTGTTATTTGATTGACACGTGTATGATGATTAAGCCGAGTATTAATACACTATTATGACAAGTTTGACTAGGCAATGTTATTCGTTAACGACAATTCAAAACAACATTTTTCCTAGTTCAACAACATTCATGAACAACAACACAACAAACACTATACATAACACTAAAAACAATCCGAATAAGATTCACTAAAACAAAAAACGGCTAAAGATTTAGATTACGATGACTAGTGATCACGAAGTTGATTTGGTATCCCTTATTTGTGATTAAATTTGGGTTTCACGAAGGCGTCTACTTATTTCATCATCAAGACTTCCTTCTATTTTCTACCCCTTTTATTTAAACCCAATCTATCGATTGATGACTTGCTTAAGCACAAAAGGAATATGATTAAGACTTGGATCATCTAGTTTCCAACAGTTAGGGTGGTTGGTTGAAGACCTGGATAACTATCATTTAAAGGAGTTACGTTGTAGTACTCAGTGTCACACGCTAAAGTCGATGTGGATAATTTCAAGAGGTGATGTACTTCTTATACTTTTCTGGTTGAGTATAGAGTACTTATAGATTTAATCTTGCAACGTTCTTCAATCAACACTAGTGCAAGATTAAGTAACAAATTTGAGGGATTCTACTTCATTTTCAAGTTTGGTATATCGGGTTTACTTCACCAAGTGGTCACATCAATAGCCGACAGAATTCGAGGTTGGTAAGTTAGCCAGAGAGTTTAAAGGTTCAGATGTAATCAGCAATTCTCACAGGATATTTGAAGCTACAGAATGTCAATGGTACTTCACAGTCTAAGTAAAATCTTTCAAAGTTCTTCAATGTTATTCATAACTTTTCAAGATGTCTGCTTAAGACAAGAACTTCTCGAGTATATGTGCGTACGCGTCAATGATGCTTCTGAGAGTTCAAAACCATCATGGGGGAAAAACATATACATCCGGGACTTAGTTGACTTTGATGTTACTATTTTAACTTCTAGGGGGAAGTAGGTTATACTACATTACTTAATATGGTTTGTGAAGTATTCTGCATATGTGAGAAGAATTGTTGCTGATTTCTCACATGTACCCCAAACAAGTATTCACCAAGACCTAATGACAAGTAGCAGTAGTATATGATGTGGTTTTCTACTTCTACAAAATTCTGTTGTGCACGTAATGTCAAATAGAAGTTTTTTCTAGCTATATTAAAGTTTCAGAATCTGCTCAAAATAGGGATGTTGGTTTGGGGGGAAGCTGATTCAGAAACTTCGTCAAAAAGGAGTCTATGAAGAAAGCTTTTCAAGACATGCTGCATAAATTGGGGGGAATTTAATCCAACTCATGCATACTACAATGGTTCCAGAACAAGTAAAGACAATGAAGATTCAAGCTGGAGTACAAGTTTCAAGACCAGGAGAACTCAAAAGACATCTTCAACTTTGGAAGCGCTTTGGAAGACATTATTTTATTGTAATTGTACTTGTTAGGAACTTTGTAAGTAATTCCGTATGTCCCAATATTAGGGGAAGATTGTTAGCGTTAAAATATGTTGACTTACGGAATTACATTAGTTCATAAAAGGCTTGACACGTAGGGACTAGAAATGACAAGTTGTATAAGCTAGTTGTGTCAAGACCTATAAATACCCCCTCTATACTTACATGGAGGGGTAAGGATTCATTTGTATCATTTCACCAAAGTGTGTGTGTGTTCTTTCTCTCTCTAAAACACATACACATCTTTCCTTTTTCTCTCTCTAAATAATATGGCTTACTTCTTGTTAAATCATCCCCGACCTCCGAATCATCTTAGTTAGCTAGTGTTTCTTATTGTGCACAGTAAGGTGTTTAGTGAAATTGGATATAGTTGGAAACCTACAGGTAGGACCTTCACTATAGTCATAAATAAGTGCCCGTTAACTAGGATTACCTCCACTAAAGTAGTGCCTACTAAGGAAACCTATACCAAATCAGTAGCTACACCAACTCAAGGAATCTTAGTTTACAGCAGGAGACCAAAAGCAACAAGATCTGCAGGTTCCAGTAGCAAAGTTAAGATTGTAGAATCTAAAACTTCTAACTCTAAGGAACCCAAACAATCTTGGGGATCCACTGTTTCCGATGTTCCATCTTATTCTCTTAACGATTTTAGGTTGTCCAAATTGTTCTGTCGTGATCTCCGGATACTCCAAGCATATGAACGGAAATCGCTCTCAACTCATCAACTTCGTCAATAAATTTTTGGGTATCGTCAGATTTGGGAATGACCATATTGCTAAGATTATGGGTTATGAAGACTATTAAATGGGTAATGTTACAATCTCTCAGGTTTATTATGTGGATGGGTTAGGTCACAACTTATTCTTCGTGGGTCAATTTTGTGATTCTGATCTCGAAGTAGCTTTTCGCAAACACACCTGTGTCATTCGTGACTTAGACGGTGTTGATCTACTTAAGGGATTTAGGGGTTCAAACTTATATACTTTATCTATGGACAATTTGTTTCTCTCCTCTCCAATATGTCTCTTGTCTAAGGCCTCAAAGACTAAGTCTTGGTTGTGACATCGAAGATTATCTCATCTTAACTTTGATTATATCACTTCTCTTGCCAAACAAGGTCTAGTCCGAGGTTTTCCAAAACTAAAGTATCAGAAGGATCACTTGTGCTCTACCTGTGCTCTTGGTAAAAGCAAGAAACATTCCCACAAACCTAAAGCTGAAGACACTATCCAAGAAAAACTCTATCTGCTACATATGGATCTTTGTGGGCCAATGAGGATTCAAAGTATCAACGGGAGGAAATACATGTTGGTTATCGTTGATGATTATTCTCAGTTTACATGGGTGAAATTTCTACGATCAAAGGATGAAGTTCCAGAGTTTGTGATTAAATTTTTCAAGATGATCCAAGTTTGTCTGAATGCAACTGTTCATAACATCAGGACTGATAATGGCACTGAATTTGTCAATCAAACACTCAAAGCTTACTATGAAGAAGTCAGAATCTCACATCAAACATCCGTGGCTCGCACTCCACAACATAATGGTGTTGTCGAAAGACGGAACCATACATTAGTAGAAGCTGCTCTAACCATGTTAATCTTTTCAAAGGCCCTGTTATTTCTTTGGGTAAAGACAGTCACGATAGCTTGCTATACACAAAACCGATCATTAATCCGAAGACGTCACAACAAAACACCATATGAACTTCTTCATGATCGAAAACGTGACTTTTCTTATCTCTATGTCTTTTGTGATCTCTGTTATCCCACTAATGATAGTGAAGACTTTGGAAAGTTGAAACCGAAAGCTGATATAGAAATCTTTGTTGGTTACGCTCCTGCAAAGAAAGCATTCTGAATCTAAAACAAAAGGATTCGTTTAATCTTTGAAACTATTCATGTTGATTTTGATGAGTTGTTAGTAATGGCTTCTGAACATTTTAGTTCAGGACCCAGGCCTAAACTTTTGACTCCTAGAACAATCAGTTCAGGACTCGTGCCAAACATTCCTTCTTCAACTCTGTATGTCCCACCAACAAAGAACGATTGGGAAATATTGCTTTAACCAATGTTTGATGAGTACCTTAATCCCCCACCATGTGTTGATCCTTAAGTTCTAGTAGTCATTGCACTAGAACTTGTTGTTTCAACCGGTACACCTTTATCTACTATAATTGATCAAGATACACCATCTACAAGTACTTCACAAACAACTCCAGAAACACCATCTCCTGTTATTCCTCTTGGTGTTGAAGAAGCAAACCATGATATTGAAGTTGCATACATGGATGAATAATCCTTACGTTGAATTTCTAGTTTCAAAACCTATTTCTAAATGAATCCTCTACTCATGTTGTTATTCCAAATCATGTGCACTCAATTAATCAGCCACCCAAACACATAAATAGATAGACCAAAGATTACCCTATTGACAATGTTATTGGAGATCCTTCTAGACCGGTCTCCACTCAAAATCAACTACAAGATGAAGCCCTATTCTGCTATTTTGATGCTTTCTTTTTTCTCGTTGAACCCAAGAGTTATAAAGAAGCATTAACGAAATCCTGTTGGATTGAAGCAATGTAAGAAGAACTCAACGAGTTTGAACTTTTTGAAGTTTAGGAGCTGGATCGTGTTAAAAGTATTACCTTGAAATGGATATACAAGGTGAAACTAGACAAACTGGGTAGTGTGTTGAAAAATAAGGCTCGTCTGGCAGCGAAGGGATATCGTCAGGAAGAAGGCATAAACTTTAAGGAATCTTTTGTACCAGTTGCACGACTCGAGGCCATCTGTATCTTTATGTCATTCGCTCTCATAATGAAACATGGTTCATCTACAAATGGATGTGAAGACCTGGCGTTGTGATTGCATACATGTGAGGAGTCTAACGATTAGGTCCCCAAAAATCGATGGATTTGTAGATCCAGAGAATCCCAACCATGTGTATAAGCTTAAGAAAGCCCTTTACTTTTTAAAACAAGTGCCACGGGCTTGGTATGATTTACACTCACTCATCATTTCTACGTCACCTAGAATTCAACCAAAAACCATGTCGAGCCAACATTTTTCGTCAAATAGAAGGCAATGACATCATACTAGTATAAATTTATGTCGATGATATTATTTTTGCCTCCACTAAACCTGATCTTTGTGAATCGTTTTCTAAAATCATGTGTTCAAAATTTAAGATGTCGATGATAGGAAAAGTATCATTTTTCTTAGGACTACAGATTTCTCAGAGTCTAGAGGCATCTTTTTAAACCAATCCAAATATGCACTTGAATCTCTTAAAAAGTATGGTATGGAAACCTATGAACCAGTGGATACTCTAATGGTGAAGAAATCCAAACTGGATAAATATCCATAAGGGAAAGCCGTTGATCCTACACGTTATCGTGGAATGATTGGCACCCTTATGTATCTCACATCCAGTAGATCAGACCTTGTATTTGTTGTGTATATGTGTGCCCGGTATCAGGCAAAACCTACCAAAAAGCACTTACATGAGTTAAGCGAATCTTTCGATACCTAAGAGGAACCATTAATATGGGTCTGTGGTATTCGAAGGATTATTGCATTACTCTGAACAACTTTTGTAGATGCTGACCATGCGGGTTGCCAAGATACCAGAAAAAGTACATTTGAAAGTATGCAACTGTTAGGTGATAGATTGGTGAGCTGGTCATCAAAGAAACAGAAGACCACCACCATATCCAGTACAGAAGCTGAATGCTTTGCCTTGTCAGGATGTTGTGCTCAAATACATTGGATGCGTTCATAATTAACTGACTATGGCCTTGTGTTCAACAAGATACCTCTGTACTACGATAATAAAAGTGCCATTGCTTTATGTTGCAATAACGCTCAACACTGGAATAAGACCTGACTACCAAAATATAGACATCATACATCACTTTATCAAGGAGCAAGTGGAGAATGGGGTGGTTGAGCTGTCTTTTGTCAGAACAGAGTATCAGTTAGCAGACATTTTCACTAAGCCTTTAGCTTGACTTTCTCATCAACAAGCTGGGTATGAGAAGTATGTCCCCTAATACTTTACAAAAACTGGCAGGCGAAGAGGAAGAGAAATGGTGGTAAACTCTTCACATATCCTCTGTATCATATGTATATAAGAAAATTAGAAAAACCCGAAAAGATTTTTCATTTTATATAAACTTTTCAAAAAGAAAATATAAAATCATAAAAAGAAAATACAAAATTAAAAAATAAAAAAATATAAAAATATGGTGTTCTTGACATGTCTTTTGAAAATCAATAACATTTACGGCCTTAGAAATGTCATTTAATAATGATACGAGGCTTTAAATGAAGTTCGAGCAGAAGTTCAAATAGTTTTCAAAATATGTCAAATGACTTGCTATTATTTTAGATAGCAACCGGGTCTTCAACTTAAAGACAAGTATTTCGACAAAATGAAAACTTGACCTCACAACGAGAAATTAATTTTTCTCGGGAATGAATTACTTCATATTCATTCAAAGGCGTATGGTTACTTTGCAACACAAACCATGCTTCCTAATCAAATAAGTTTATGTGCCAGTGCATTTATTTTTGTAAAACAAGAGAAATCTTGTTTTTAATGGTGTTGTTTTAAAAAAAATATTAAAAAATATCAGTTTCTCATCTAAAAAGATTTTAAAGAATTTTCTATCACTCAAACAATGTCTATAGCTCTTTAAATAAAAAATGGTACATTCTTTGAGGGGGAGAAATAGTCAAATTCTTTCAAAAAGTAATCTCGGAATAAAAAATAAAAAGTGTTTTTCAATAACGGATTATCAATTAAGGGGAGTTAATGTATGTGTAACTCAATTGGTCTTAAAATGTTATTAAATTTAACCTTTAAGGGTCTAAATGGCAAAATATAGGACTTAGAACACTAGTTATAAACTTAGGTTAAAGTGCCATTTCTCTAACTTAGTAAGACTTAGTCATAAGTTATAAAAAAGAAAACAGAAAAGGATATCAATTACAAGGACCATTTATGCCATTTTCCAAACTTGGCCGGTTAGTATACTAGTTCAACACATTTCGCTCACTCTTGTATGATACATAAAACCAAACACCCCCAAACTCTCTCACGTAATATTTCGCTCCACTCAAACTTGAAAATCAAAACTTTTTTTAAGGCAAAAGGTACACATCTACTCGTTCCTAATACATTTCTCATCATCTTGGTAAAACAAATTAGCTAAAAATCTCCTTTTTGCACTCTTAATCAAGTAAAAACGAATTAGGGTTCATAAGTAAAAAGTTAAGGTTAATGTCTAATTGATTGAGGGATTTCGTTCGTTAGGGTGTGTCTTAGATGCGTGTGAAACATATATCTTAACCATTTGAGAGATATGATGATTTTTGTTAGTTTAAATAAAGCTGAAACGTGTGTCTAGGGTGAACAGTTGTGGGTTTTTTGTTAAGTATTTGTATGTAACTTCTGCTATTTAAACAAGTTTGTGCCTCCTAAATGCTCTTTTACTTGGAAAAGTAAGAATTTAGGGCGTTAGTACAAAAAGAATGGCTACAAGTTTACTCATAGGGTGTAAAATGTGTTTGTAAACTGATGTAGACCCTCAAGAGAGTATTATATGTCCTATAAATGACCCTTATCATGTTTTGCATGTGTTTCTCTCGTATATGTGATCGAATTTCATATGTTAAGCATAAAATGTTATATAAATCTTGTGGTAATTGATTCTGTGTGTTTATTTGTTGATTTGTGATGAATGTTAGAAATACTTAGTGGTTTTAGATTAGTATAACCTTAGTTAAGTAGTTTTTGAATGATGCTAAAAACATGTTTGCCTTGAATGAAGCGAAACATGTTTCTAGAGAAACATGTTTCACCTATTCTGAGCGAAACATGTAAGGTTTATTTGAGAGAAACATGCCTGTCTTTGTCTGAGCGAAACATGTTTGAAGCGAAACATGTACAGGTACATATTCTAAGCGAAATATGACATAATTACGAAAAGAAACTTTGCCCAAATTTTTTAAAATTTGAGTATTACTTGTGTAATTTGTCATGTTTCATAACTTGCTATGCTTGAATGTTCATTATTTGCTCTTTGATTGAATGTGCGTCTTAAGATCCCTTGGAAATGTTTTGTTGACTTTTTCTGTTGACTTTGACAGTTGACGTTAAGTGACTTATTCATAGAGTGTAGCAATTCTATCACGTTTGCACGAAACCTAATCATAGATCAATCATATCATCTAGGATAACCAAGCTAATCAGTATAATATATATGTTGTGTATATAAACTGTATTGGTTAATTCTTAAGCAGAATCATGAATCTTCAAGAAACACAACAAGTTGCTGCTCGTGATGAAAAATAGGTTCCATCTGCTGATATAGTCAATATTAGCTCTACCAATATAAGATTGGAAACCATTGTTCCACAAAAGGAAGAGACAATTCAAGTCATGATTAATGTGATCAAGAACTTCACGTGCTTCAAGGCATTTACCATCTTTGCAGATGTTCTTGAATTTTTTATGCAGCAGTTCTGGTATACGATTAAGAAGGTCCAAGGCACATATTCTTATGAATTCCTTTTAGCCAACAAGAAGTGCAGAGTCAATGCTGAAGTCTTTTGAAAGATTCTAGATATATGTCCAAGAGTTAACGTTGAAGAATTTAGTGAGCTACAAAATAATGATGACACCCTCACATTCCTTCTTGATCTAGGCTACAAAGGTATACTTCACAAGTACACCAACATGTATGTGGATCACATGAGTCAGCCATTGAGAAATCTGGCAGCAATAATCAATAAGAGTCTCTTTGGGAAGACGACAAGCAATGACAGACTCAGAAAATCCAAGATTAACATAATGTGGGGCATGTTCTACAAATAGAATGTCGACTATCCTTTGTTGATTTAGGAAGACTTTGCTTACCAGATTGATCACAGGAAGGAAAGAAGATCTAGACGTGAAAATATGCCATACCCTCGATTCACCAAAATCATCATCAATCACTTCCTCAAACAACACAAGTCTTTCTCCAACCTTAAATATCAACACTATCATACAATTAAGGATGATGGTATTGTAAGCAGACTTAAGTTTGTCAGAATAGGAGAAGACTATCGGGAATATGGACTTGAGATTCCTGATGTGATGCTGAATGATACAATCAAGCGGTCTGAGTCTTACCAAATGTTCATCAAGTATTCTACTGGTCAGATTCCCCCAAGAAGAGCAGAGGGAAAGGTTCACAAGGTAAGAATACTGTTCATGACTCTCAGGAAACCGTTGATGTATCTGAAGAGTCTGAACCTGAACCTATTAAGAAAAAGACTGCTAATAGAATAGTGGTTAAGAAGAAAGTAACACTTTCCGATAATGACAACATTATTCCTGATGATCCAGACATTGCCTTAGAGTTAGGTAAATCTATTAGCTTAACTGAAGCTGAAGAAGCAGAAGCAACAAGGAAGGTCCATGCTACTCATGCAAGGATTGTGACTGAATCTGCTAAAAAGAAGTCTGGTGGCAGAAGTTCTAGAGGTGTAGCCATTCAAGACACTCCAATTGCTCCAAAGCCAAAACCAGCCACTTTAAAGCCTAAGCTCAAAGGTGCTCAATCCTTAACTCTTGCTGAAAAAGAGGCTGCAAACATTATGCAAGCTCTTAAAAAAAGTAAAAAGACCAGTAAGATACAGCCAGGTACTGGAGGCTCAAGTGAAGGAACTAGTACTATACCAGGGGTTCTCGATAAGTCCACTGTCGTCTTTGCTACCTCAAGTGAAGGAACTGGTACTAAACCAGGGGTTCCCGATGAGGAAAAGGTCATATCTGAAGAAAAAGTTATTCTTGAGTGAGGATCTGGACAAGAAAGTGAATACTCGAAAGAAGACCAACTTGATGATGAAGAAAATGATGATAAAGATGGTGATGCTGATGATGTAGGCGATGATCATATCAGTGATACTCAAGATGCTGAAACTAAATCTGATGTAGATGAACTCTATAAGTATAAGATTCATGTGCATAAAGATGTGGATGCGAGATGGCAGAAACTAAAACTATTGGGCATGAGAATAAAGAAAAGGATGTCATAACTGATGCAACCAAACCTGATGTTAAAAAGAGTGCAGAAGAAGAGGGAGATGCTGAAAAGGCTGCTTGCTCTAACTTTTAAGTCAAATAGTCTACTGAATTTCCACTGCCATCTTCCAGTTTTTCAGTTTCATCTGGCTTTGGTACTCAATTCTTTAACTCTTCTTCTGATATTTCTTTGACTGGCGTACTAAAAGATACTGCAGAAGCAGATGTTAGCTCTTTGATGGATATTCAGATCCAACAAGAAACTCCTCAGTTCCAGTCTCCATCAGTACAGTAGGTTACCGTATCAGTGATTCCGGAGACTACAAATCTTCCACCTATACCTGAAATTCTCACTAAAACTTTAGTTTCCACCACTGTCTCCTCACCTCACGTAACACCCACCATCTCAACCATGCAACAAACATAAACACGAATCCCCACACCACCAATCACAACCAATGCTCCAACCATCACCACTGCTGTTCTTGAATCCGATGCACTCTCTGCTGTTCAGCTAAGAGTTGCAAAACTAGAAAAGGATATGTCTGAACTTAAGAAAATAGATCTATCTGCTAAAGCTCTTGCTGCTCTCAAGACACAAGTTCCATATATTGTAGATAATTTTCTTGGATCCAAAGTTGGGGATGTCTTTCAAAAGGAACTGAAAAAACACATGGCATATCTTATTCAAAAATATTCTCTGCAGCAAATTCCTAAGTTACCCAAGAATCAGACACCAACAGTTGATCTAGAACAAGAATCTGAGAAAAGTCCTTCAGAGATTCTCAAGATTAAAAAGCAACAAGCTGAGAAGCAAAAGACGTTGAAGTTTACTATCAAGTCTACAGACAAGGCAGCTCTCAAAGAGTTTGATCAGAAAAGTGCTCTCTACCAGACCATGCATGCAAACAAGTCCTTCAACAGAAATCCCGCTAATCATAGATTGTACCATGCTCTCATGGAAGCCTTGATAGAGGATGAAAATGCTATGGATAAGGGAGTTGCTGACACAATCAAAGGCCATAAAAGAAAGCATAATGATGATGAAGATGATGATGATGAAGACCCTCCATCTAGACTAAACCAGAGTAAGAAGACAAAGAGGAAAAGAACCAAGGAGTCAGAGTCTTCTAAGAATCCATCCACCACCAAAGAAACCCCTAAAGGTAAACCTCCATCTAAAGGCTTATAACTGGTAAGTGTGCTTCTGCAAAGGAACTGGTTGAAGAACCTACTGCTGAGGTGGTAATGGATGATGCAGGTGAATATGTGGTTTGTGATGATGATCAACCACAAGATACTTCTGAACCCAAAACAGCTAAGACTCTGAATCCAAAATGGTTCACGCAACCTCCAAGGCCTCCTACTCCTAATCCGAAATGGAACAAGCGTCAAGTTGTACTTGATCAACCCGAACAGCCTTGGTTTAATCAAATGGTCTTTGTTACAAAGGATCCTCTAACATTCAACGACCTCATGGCCACTCTGATTGACTTCTCCAAGTATGTGTTGAATCGACTTAAAATTGATAATCTTATTCAAGATATCTTGTTCTGACCTGCCTATAATCTGTTAAAAGGCACGCGTTTTGGCAGCGTTGAATTAGAGTACTACTTTCAAGAGTGTTTTAATGCATTAACAGACAAGCTTGATTAGAATAATCCTGAATAAGATCGTTACCCCTTTGACCTGTCCAAACCTCTTCCTCTACAAGGTCACCCAGGACATCTAACTATTGCTGCTGATTACTTCTTCAACAATGATCTGGAGTATTTGAAATCTTCTGATCCAGAGAGAATGTATACTACATCAATAACGAAGACAAAAGCAGCTCTGTATGAGATTGAAGGGATTGAAGACATGGTTCCTACGCTTTGGAGTCCTACCAAAGTGGGGTATGACAAAGATGCATTGAAAGGGATCAAACATTAGGGTGAAGGGCGTAAGCTATGGCAAAGATCTCAGCTGAAAAAGTTCTCCAAGCATAATGAGTATTCTATAAAGGTAACTCTGGGGGTGAAGAGTGTTAGTGTCAAGAAACTGTACGAATGTGGTTATCTAGAAGAGATCGTGGTGAAAAGAGTCGACCATCAGTTCTACAAGTTTAAAGAAGGTGACCTCGTGGATCTACACCTGAATGTCATTGAAGACATGCTGCTTCTTACTGTTCAACACAATCTATTCCACCTCATCAACAACGATATTGTTGACTTTATTGTGGCTCTTCGTATGTTCACAAGAAGTCTCGTCATCAAGAAACGTGTCGAGGATTTATAGCTTGGTGTAGAGAGTTACCAGAAGAAACTTAACATCACTCCTCCTCAACAAACCGTTCCAAAAATAGAATTCAAATAACCCTACACTCCATCTCACAAACCACCAGGGGTTATCTATGAAGACTTGGTCCAACATAAACGAGTGATGTGGACTGATGAGCTGTACAAGTTCTCGGACGGAATGCTCAAGAAAGTTAGGGATAAGCTTCATCACAGAGTACTCAATTTTGACTTGGGATATAACAAGGAGATGGAAAGGAGAAAGTGGACGGCTACTGACAAAAAGAGGTCCGCGCTTATGGTCGAGCTGATTGATAAGCAGATGCGTGAACAAAGGATCATTCGGAATCTTGAAAGATTGGTTGGTGCACGGGAACTCGAGATGGACTACAAGCTGACGACGCGTATCGTTTAATCGTCATGTCCAATCTCAAAATCTTATCTTGTGAA
>BQNB010053077.1:2205-40197 GCA_026074375.1 Tanacetum coccineum
CTAATATTTATTTCTCGTTAAATATTTAATGATCATTTGTTAAATCACTAATTAATATATTACCTTAATATATTAAATACGTTGTTCTACATATTAACGTGTGCGTCCCCTTAGGCTCGAATAAATTCCCGGACATACATAATTTATATTTGGACATATACCAACAGATATTACAAGTTTCTTATATTATCTGCCATACCTAATGCAACCGCTCACATGATACATATGGGAAGAAGAAAATTTCGTGCTTAGGCACCACAAAAGCGCAAGTGACATTTTACTTGTTTTCAGTGTGTTTATATATTATGTCACCTGAGATATTGTATATCAAGATGCGCTGCATAGTCGATAGAAACTGGAAAAACATTACTGTAACTTTTAGGCAAGAATACATACAATGGTATGACCAGTATATCTGATTCTTGTTTATCATTATCAACTACATCCACATATATCAATTAAGGTGATATCTTGCTCTAAGATTACATAATCTTTTGATTCTTTACCAACACATTATAATTTATAAATTTTGACAGTAGAACAGAAAGCCTATTCATGATGTGAGAAACGAGGAATATAACGACTGCGCGTTGCGGTGGAGCATTCTTAACAGCAGTTATAAATGTCTAATAATTCAAATATAGAATTTTAATGCATTTGTCGCAAAATTAAACAACAAATTAAAGAGATCACAAAGATAATAACAAAACCCCATATCTGTCAATGGCCATAAAATTTAACACTTCAAGAACATGTAACCACAATAGAAGACGAATTAAAACTTTTAAACAGGCAAATAAAAAATATCTTAAACACGATAACCTAATCCGAACATAATCCGGTCCTTCACACATTATTTCAACCAAAATCCCTAAAACAATCATAACTTTAACCGCTGAAATTAACAGCACACTTATAAAACACAACATGGAACAACAATACCTCACAAATAAGCACTTCTAAAGGGCACAACTAAAAACACAAATCTTTAACACGATCACCAAAGATATTTCTTACATGCAGCAGCAGACGATCCTTGTTCGAATATTATTGTTAGTCCGGATTGAATATGTGGGTAGCTCAATCTTTGTTTTTCCGTGTGTGTGTGTGTTTGTGTGTCTATTTATGTCTGTGTATCTGTTTGGTTATTTTTTCCCGCCTTTGTATATATACTGGGCCACCAAAACGACGTTGTTTGGTTTAATTAGCGAACAAAGCTACATAGCTAAACCCAAAACGACATCATTCCACCGTTATCGTTTTGGGCAGCTCACTTATAGCCGGTTTGGCCCAACACCAAAACAACGTTGTATTTGCATTATTAAAATATTGTTTGATTCGCTATTGTATATAAAGTTAATATTGTGACTGTCGTATGATACAATAACGATGATTAAACTTTTTATTATGGCACATATTCAGATTCTTCTTTTAGAGCAACGTTAACACTAATCAGCTGTAACATCTTTTAATCTCTTTCTAATAAAAGGCTATTGACATGCAATGGATTAAGATATAAAGCATATATAAAGTGTAGATGGCCGGTCCTATATCTCAAAGGCCATGAGTTGAGAAGAGACGCATACATAAATAGCAAAAACACGTGCATTGCATCTAGTATAGAAGTATCCTACATAACCAAAGTAGCATAAGCTACAGGATACACATTTAGGCCAAAATTTCAAAATCCATTTCAATTGTTGCATCTGAATTTCTTTGAAATAAAATATTGGCATATATACCATTTGACTTACTTTTATTAAGAACTAGACTTACTTTTATTAAGAACTAGACTTATGTACATTAGGTGAACAAGCTAAACAAAATATATACAGTTTTTGATCATCTGTGTTTTATTATATTTCGGTTAGTTCTCTCTGATGGCTTTCCTTTTTTTTTTGAACGGCGGCATTTTATTAAAGCTAGCAAAAGCTAGAAATGATTACATAGAAGCTATATAGGCTATAGGGTTTCCTTTTAATAATCGCCGAAGGTGCTATTCAACAGTTACTATAGATTAATACGGGCTGCTATCTGATATCAGAATGTTTGTCGTGTACACTTGAATAGGGACTCATAGATGCACTTAAGATCTTGTTTCTTAATTAAAGGCTTTTTTCAAGCTTCTTACACCTTCACATTTTGAAGATATTTTGCTCAATTTCTCATAAATGTGCTTTTCTTGTTAGTTAAACGACACATATTTGGAAAGTTATAAACTTTTGAAACAAAGTGAAGTTCAAATGTTAAATGCTATCAAAATTATTTTATTAGCCCATCAAAGTAGGAAAGATCCCAAGAAGATCACATGTGCACAATCCGGAGTTTTTCAGCAAAACTATTAAGCCCAGTTATACTTTGTGCTCGAGCCTCTCCAGCCTGCAAATTTGAGGCTTTGAGAACTTTATCAATTTTCCTCTTCAGTCTATTAGGACCAATTATACTTGTGTACGAAGTACGAACTAGTCCAAATATTATACCCGATAAAAGTTCACAACACATTTTGCTTGACATATCATATAGACCTAATTGTTATTTTTTTCATTTATTCAAAGGTCAAAGTTAAGGATGTCTTATGAACTCATTCTGAACAAGAGACTCAATTATAATATAAACTATGAAATCTTTTAGCAATCTGTTCGACTGCCAAGATAATTTGTCATTTCACTGGAAACTTTTCATTTCCTTTATCTATTTTTGTTCTTGTATTTTGCCTCGTTTTTGCGACATATAATGATTACAAACTCATACATCTAAAATCATTCAAACAAAATAAAATGCATATCAGTTACACAAATCTATACGACCAAATTAAAAGCACCGAAAACGACGAAGTTCAAATGGCCGACGGAGTGGATTTGCAGGTGGTGGCGGTGTCTAATTGACAACAATGGGAAATAATGGAAAGTGGAGTTTAGTAGCCTAAGGCGTCGGGAAATAATTAAAAGGCGCGTCATGACGGCGCTATGGCGCGATGCGTCACCTCTACGTTACGAAATTGCCTAAGGCGTCGGCTCTAGATGTGACATGAAAATGCGTAATAACGCGCGCTAAGGTGTGAGGCGTGGCGAGTTTTTTGGATTGAACTCCGATAAAAAAAAATTATTATTTTTAAATGAAAAAGATTACATGTAAAGATAATTTCTTAACTTTATTCATTATGCACTACAACATTCGATGCTTTCCCCAGCAACATTCCAACCTTTTCGCCAGCGACATGTCGCTGGGGAAACATATCCCCAGCGAAATGTCGCTGGGGAAAAGTTGATGGGGTAAGCTCGATGGCAAAACGTTCCCCAGCGACAATCCCCAGCGAAAAGTGGGCCCCACGTATTTTTTGGTCAAGGAATTGGTGCCACGGTGGCAGTATCTTCCCCAGCGACATGTCGCTGGGGAAAAGTCTGCAATTTTTTTTTATATACAGCCTGCACAGCAGCATTTCTAGATTTTTTCCGGAAAAAATCTACCAAAACCTGTATACACTCACCACAACTTGTACCAAAACACAAATACAAAGTAAACGCATCTCGCAATACAAAATACACCACAACTTGTACCAAAACCAAAATCTAATATAGGGAAATCGGCCAAAAGCCGAATATGTACACATGATAGTTTAGGGAAACAAGCGTGATGTAGCATACTAGGGAAACAAGTCAATAGTCCACAAGATAAACATAAAGAAATAATGTACCATACTAATGAACATATAACACGACTAACTCGTGTCATCGCCACCATCCCACACCCAAGAATCTTCAACCACCTCTTATTCCACAGCGCGCGACTCACGCCACTCCGCTGGGTGGGACTCCAACCTGAATATATCGAGCAATGCCTCCAGCGAACTGTTGTCGCTCCTCATCAAGCTCATCATGAAATCGACATCCCTGCTTCTGTCAACGGGTGCGGTATAGCTCAGCCTAGAGGGACGTTATACCTGGCATTAGGACCATCGCGTTGATTTCTGAAGTGGGCTGTGCTCATCCGTCGCTCGAGCTCCCTCCATCCTATCCTATGTAGTGACAATAACACAAGATAGTAAATATATTAGTCGGGTTTGCTACATTATTAATCGATGCATACATTATAAGTTTGGTTTGAAAGTTACTTACATATCATCGGAGAGCCTCAGGATCTTGGAATACACGTTACCGGTTGTGGAGGACGATAGATACGTGTCTTATTCTGATGGTTCCTCTTGGGTTGCCGACGTCATTTTCTGTACATACACACGCATATAAGATCAATCTAATTAAAAACGACAAATCTTAACACACCAAAATGTATAATTCAGATTATATTTTGTATGTTAAATCTTAATATAATAATAATTACCATCAAGATGTCGAGTGAGAAGGGATTCGACCGAGATCCATGGGCGTTGATACCAGTGCTCTTGGACCGTTCTGCTATTTGTTTCGGCTCGCTGGACGTTTGGCAGGGTGCATTTCCTAGAAGTTGATGTATTTCTCCCAACTCATATCGTGTACTCATCGGGTTTGCCCTTGATGACTCCGATCCTAAATTATATGGCTCCAGTCTCGGGGTCTCTGATCCAATGCTCCCTCTTCAAGGTTGCCTTGTAGGTGTTATATGATTTTCCAAACTGAAGGCTGAAGTATCTTCGATCTAGGCCATCGCTCGGAATTCTCATTAAAATGCGCTCGAGTTATACGTTTAGACTGCAATCATATACAACACATTGAAAACAGAGTTAGAAATATAATTTATATATTTATTTAAATTTGTTTATTTATTTATATGATATAAATAAATTAAACGAATTTAGATAACATACTACACTATTAAATAACATGAACCGATAATTATATAAACATAAAGGATAACTGACCCCCAAGAGTGGCCATCAGCCTTCGCCTCTTGTTCCCCCGCTGGGGAACCTTCTGCCAGAAGGGTAGATGATACAAAGGATATTACTCCTAATAATCTCCCCGAAGTGTTTCACCCACTGAGTAGTGTATGGGGGACCGGTAGGGACAACCGTGTTTATAAGCTGGTCTTATCGAACCCGATTCTCGATGGGCCGGCCTTTATTAGCGGCCACCGCTATCTTTCATGACTTGGTTTCGGGTCCTTTCTCGGGTATCTTCCTGCCGGACTTTCACGCAGCCCAAAAATTGGGCTTTCGCTTTGCTCTTTTCATGCAAAATCAAGTGTGTGATTAATTATAAAAGTTCTAGGCAAATGCATGTTCAATATATGTCATCTAATCTTATGCTTGTATTACAATCAATCCAGAATTTCTTTACCTAGGTTGATGAAGGCAGACCCGCTGCAATTCGAATGATGTAGGAGGTGGACGTGAAGGTATCTCACCACACCTTCCGCTGTGCTCGTGCAACATCAGCCATCTGTACTGTACATTTAGCATAACATGTTGAAATTTCCATGAACCCAAAATAATTACAAGAATGCACAAAATCCAAAATTATCCCAAATAAATTTACACATTTTAAAACATCCACAACAATTTCATTCATTCATTCATTAATTCAAATATATAAGTGTTTTTTTGCAAGTTACCTTACAACACAAGGTTAAATTTCGTTATGGTAACATCCGAAAATAATGAGAAACTTAAAGTAAATGCTTCTTTTGCATACATTACCCTCCGCGATCGAACCTTCCGGCTTAGCTTTATTTCTTACATAAACCTTTTTGTCTTCTTCATGAATCTTTCAAATGGAAACATCCACCGGGGGTGAATAGGCCGCCTTCAAGAGCTCTGAGCTAATTGGTATGGTGCGATCGTGAATCATAATGTCAAAGAAAGCAGGGGTATATGGCTAGCTCGCATAGGAATTTCAACCAACCTTGACGAAGGCTTTCAAACTTGTCTCCTCCATCAAAGTTGCAGAAGCAGAGAGTTGCTTAAACAAGGAAGATAGCTCGATATTGGTATTTGCAATATTATCGGGCCAAGTATTTTTGAAAGTCCCCTAAAGGAAGTAACTTGGCATCATTATATGACAGTCATGAGACTCAGGCCCGTTTATATTTGTATCCAATTATCCGGTCACTTTGTGTGCTTGAAGCATGATCCGAAAATCCCATCTGGTAGTTTAACTCCTTTGATTGTACTGTCAAACTTTTTCCGGTTCTCTGGTTGTGACAAGTATAGCAGCCCTGGGGCTTCACGATCTTCCCCTTGTGGTTTTTGGTTAGCCACAAAGGTCTTCGAATGCCCAAATTTTGCAAGTCTTGTCTTGCCTTGGCGGTTGTTCTTTGGATTTGTCATTCATTAACAATAGTGTTCAAGATGGCCTCAAACACCATTTTTTTCGATATGCTGATGTTCTTAAATTGTGTCTTAGTGAAATCATTAAAAGACAATACTCAAGCTCGTAAAAAATCAGACCGTTTAGTCCAGGTTAGCTACGGACTTTCAACATTGGGTTTATATTCATCACCACCATGTTTCGGATGTTGACCCGGCACACGGTTAGTTAAGCAATATGCTATGCTGAGCCAGGATTACATCCCTAGGATATTCTTTAGGAGGATCTCTGTGATCAGTATCGCCATTGAATTCACGTGAACTCCTCCATTTATGGGGCTTCCTTAAGAATCTTCTGTGGCCAACATAAGCTATTTTGTTTTTCACGCCAATAGATGGAGTTTCTTCATTCTGTTGGGCATATGCCTATGTTACCTTGCCCACTCCACCAGACACAAACTACCTCGAGCAGGAAAATCATTTTTTGGTCCATAAAACCATCGCTCTCATATTGAAATTTTGTCTGAAAACAATGTCTGTAGTCTCAACACCTTTCTTGTCCCATAAAACCTGCAGGTCCTCAATCAAAGGCCTCAAGTAAACATCAATGTCCTTGCCCGGGGATTTAGGGCCAGGAATTACAACGTCAGCATAAAATTCTTTCTTTCATACATAACCACGGAGGCAGATTGTATGTTGTCAATATCACCGGCCACATGCTGTACGTCTGACTAAGGTTGCCGAACGGATTGAAACCATCAGCACACAACCCTAGTCGAACATTTCTTGGTCTATTTTGCACAATTGGATTACTTCATGTCAATATTCCTTCAAGGCTACACCACATCAACGGGTGTGGCATCTTACAGGGCTCCATACTATTTCCTTTAGTAGCAATGCCAAATCATGTCTTTTGCAGTATGTCTCTAGTCTGTTAACAAACGTTGTAATCTAGGAATGATCGGAAAGTAACGAAACACCTTCCTAGGAACTTTCTTCCCCGGTGTGTCATTGTCTTTCATCTACTCGTATTACTCACCGGACAGAATGCAATCCTTTGTTAACTTCTCCACGATAATAAGCAACTTTCGTGTTTCACAAGACATGTATCGACTCGTACCCTAAAACCCGATCATTTTAAATGTTTCTTTATGGAATAGTTGACGGTGGGAATTGTATCTTTACTTTCGGGGAATAATGATATTTGGAACCACTCTAACATTTTTCATTGAATATAGGAATCCGTCTATTTACTTAACTTAAAATAAGGTAAACTTTGCCATAAAGTCTAATCGAGTCACATGGTCACAACCGGGGTACAGCGCCTCGTTGCATGGAATATAATCATTCAAACTCGTTACGTGTAGCTTGAGTCGGTTCGTTACTTGTCTCACCAATATCTCCTTGTGTTGGTTCATTGTGTTCATTATTCGGAGGAATATAGCTAAGATCATCGAGTAACGATGTCATGTCATCATGCAGAGGCAGGTGGCGTAGTGTTGCTTTGAAGCCGGTGGCTGGGTGGTTGAGCCGGTTCACCGTGCTTGTCCCATACGGTATAAAGTGGGTCCCACCCGTTATCGGTAATATGATCTCCAATCCATTCGATGGGTTTGAATAATATATTTCGACATCTTTTGCATGGACATCTAATTTTCCCCGCACTATTCACTAACGGCGTGCAATGAGCGACGAATTTTTGGACACCGTCATAAAATATTCGGGAAACCACGGGTTTTCTAACCAACTTTATCAGCGAATTTCCCATACTTGCGTTTTATTATACATTTAGTTATTACAGTGGATAGGCAACATAGGGAAGCCAAGCTATGATGTTTTGTTCACCTAGTGCAACTATGGAAGGTAATCCTAACCCACTCTTTTAATGATTCGTCTCATATATGAATGCGTATAACCGATTTACTATTTGAGAAAATTTTGGCAGCAATTTCCCCTCAACTCCCCAAATATGTGTTTTAAAGACATATTGTAGGATGGTAAAGGAGAAACAACTGTCGATTATCATCTCAAATCAAGTAACCAAATTATACGCATTCATATCCTGAATGAGACAAAACATTAAAAAAAGCTAGTCCCAAAAAACTAGGGACTTTCACGAATTTAATTTCTAATAAATTAATTTTTTCGGACGGGTTTTACTATAGGATGATCAAATGCTAGACGGGGATTTCGAATTAATCTCTAACACTAATACTAAAACAAACATTAAAGTTTTTTCATTCCCCACGTTTTTAAACCCGCTTGCCCCGCCAACAAAATTTAGTTAAACAAAATATTAATATAGTTTTACATTCCACAACGATCATGTCGCTGGGGATACCTAAAGGATAAAAAAAAACACACCTTATTAAACCCGCTGCCCCGCCAAAAACCCCGTTGCCCCGCCAAAATCCACCAACAGCCCCGCCAAAAACCCCGCTGCCCCGCCAAAAAAAAATCCCCGTTGTCGTCACGCTACATTTCACAAAATACCAAGAATTAATATTTCTAGAGGTTAGAGAAAACAAGAATTAACTTTTAGACGGTGGAGTGTCTGTGTGTGGTGGGTAATGCCATGGTGGTGGCATGAGTGGGACAGTGGTGGTGGCGATGAGTGGTGTGGTGGTGGTGATGGTGGCGATGAGTGGTGTGTGGTGGTGGTTTTTTTGATGATAAAATCGTCAAAGATTTTTTTTTTGTGTTTATTTATTCGAGTTATTGGTCGTCTTGTGATGAAAAGCAGACCTGTTTTTATTGATAAGGTTTTTCCCCAGCGACAATCCCCTAAAGCAAACATGTCGCTGGGGAAACGATTAATAACTTTGACTTTGGTCAACGGGACAATCTCCAGCGACAAATCCCAGCGAATGTCGCTGGGGAAAACTTTTCATATTTGTCGTTTTGCGAATAATGGGCGTTATTATTGAAAAAATTTGGAGGGCTAAACGAAAAATTCCCATCGATTGAATAGTTTCCCCAGGACATGTCGTGCGGGAAAGGGTTATTCTTATAAAAATTATCGTTTACTGTTATAATTTATAAATTTAAATTCTAATAAGTTTATATAATTTTGTATCTTATAAATAAAACTAATTTTTTTTTTATTATTGTTTTTATAATGATATGGTTCTGGTTCATTCGGATCGAAGGCATGGTATGGTTCTGTCGGTTTGGTTTTCTCGTGTTCATACGTACGAGTTAGGGTTACACAATAAAGGTCAAGTATAAGGTAGGGTTACACATTAGAAGGTTCAATGTATGAGTAGGGTTACATATTAGAGGTTCATTGTATGAGTTGGGTTACACATTAGAGGTTCAATGTATTTGAAGTTAGGGTTTACACATTAAAGGGTCAATGTATGGCTAGGGTATACACATTAGAGGTTTCAATTAAGAGTTTGTTTGTATCATTTGCATATCGATATTGAAAAACCTTCATGAGTGTTTGTATTTAGATAGGGGACGTATTGTAGGTTTCACCGTACGAGTTACGGTTAACAGTGTGAATTATGTAAGCCCATCGAAAGAGTATTTGCCGGTGTGCGTTCGTACCACCAAGAGAGGTGTTATGTCATGTTTGGGGGGGGACAACAAAGGGGAGAAGTACCATTGGGTATGTTACGACATTCATAACAAGAAGTGAAACTATGATCACTAGGTTCCAACATTCAATATTATCACACGATGATGTTGTACCTCTAAATCATACATTGAACCATACAATGTGAACCGTATAACGCGTACGGTAAACTATTATGTTGACCCTACTCATACGTGGAACCTTTATTGTGGAACCCTAGTCATACAAAGAACTATACGGTGTAACTAAGTCATTAACATATGAACCTATAATGTTGAACCCTAACATTATAGGTTCAATGTATGAGTTAGGGTTACACATTAGAGGTTCAATGTATGAGTTAGGGTTACGCATTAGAGGTTTAATGTATGAGCTAGGGTTACACATTAGAGGTTCAACGTATAAGGTAGGGTTACACATTAGAGGTTCAATGTATTGAAGGCTGGGTTACACATTAAAGGTTCAATGTATAAGGTAGGGTTACACATTAGAAGTTCAATGTATGAGCTAGGGTTACACATTAAAGGTTCAATGTATGACTAGTTGATTGATTAGAAGCTAACACGCATATTTCCATATTTCAAAGCCCATCTTATGATATGTTACGGTTATACATTAGATGTTTCAAAGGATTTCTTTAGTGAAACATCATTTCTTAAAAACTATAGGTAGATAAACTTCCTCCAGAAAGAAGCCAAAATACCCGCGCGCATTTTTGAAGATTATGTAGGCCATCGAAAGAGTTATTTGCCGGTAGTGGTGACCACCAAGAGGACGGTCTATGTCATGTTGACAACAAAATGGGGATGCGTACCATATGGGTATGTTCGAATCATAACAGAAGTCGAAACCATGATCACTAATGATCCAACTCATACATTGAAACCTATAATGTTGAACCCTATTCTCATACATTGAAACCTATAATGTTAAACCTAACTCATTACTTTGAACTATAATGTTGACCAACTCATACATTGAACCTATAATGTTGAACCCTAACTCATACATTGAACCTATAATGTTGAACCCTAACATTATAGGTTCAATTTGTGTTGAGTTAGGTTCAACAATATTAGGTTCACCGTCACGAGTTACGGTTTTCAACATTGTAGGTTCAATGGTATGAGTTAGGGTCTTCAACATTATAGGTTCAATGTATGAGTTAGGGTTCAACATTATAGGTTCAACGTATGAGCTAGGTTTAATGATGAAAATAATTAAATGCAATGTAACCAAGGACGTTTGAGATTATGGTTCAACAAGCTGGTCCGTTTACTCTTTCGGTAGCAACTGGACCAAGAAACCGTGTTGTACCTAATCGTAAACCTAAGGACAAACCACGTTTTAACGAGGGTGCAAAAAGGTTGTTTATTAAGAAACAACATCATCGTGAGATAATATTGAAGTTGAGGATCCTAGTGATCAGTTTCGACTCTCGTATGATTCGTAACAAAGGTAGGTTTACATGTTTTAGAGGTTCAATGTATGAGCAAGGGTTTTCACATTAGAGGTTCAATGTATGAGCTAGGGTTACACATTAGAGGTTCAATGTATGAGCTAGGCAAGGATAAAGGATTACTAGAGGGACAATTAGAGATGGATAAGGATAATAAACGTTAATCGATTTGGTCATTCCGTGTATTATGATTACATATAGTGGTAGCTAGGAGTAAAATTCAGTTAACTTTGAAGTAAATTTAGTTAGTTTGTGAATATTGGATCCGAAATAGAGCCTAAAAAAGTTAGTTTGTTTAAAAGTCAATAAAAAACGCAACTTCCCAGCGACATGTCGCTGGGGAAACTAAGCCCAAACCCGAAAATATGTTAACTTATAAACGGGCCAGCCTAATAAATAAGCTCTTGTTAGTTTTCCAGCGGACATAGTCGCTGGGGAAAGTCTGGTACAAAATCAAACGCTACAAACAATTATGGAACTTATTACGGCACTAACAATGGACACAAGTATCCAGCGACCTTTAGTCGCTGGAAATGACTGGCGGGATAATTTCCCGCTTAGATTTTCGCTAAAATTTTTTATTAAATTTCATGAAAATATTCCCCAGCGACATGTCGCTGGGGAAAACGTTTCAATAACGTTTGACTAAAGATTCAACGAGAAAAAATGCCACGTCGGAGTATTTTGTCGTTTAGCGAGTTTTCCCCAGCGACATATGTCGCTGGGGAAAAACACGATGGGGAAAGGGGCTTTTGTTGTAGTGATGTACAATGTTTTTTTGTAAGCTCGATAAATATGAAATATGATATAAATATATAGAGATTTTCATATTTTTTGTCGTCTTAAGCCACGCTTTGGAAACGCAAAAGCTTCGTTATAACCTCTAAGGCATGAGATTCAGTCATGCCGTAACGTCACGCCTCACGCTACTTATAAGTTTGATCGTAATGCAACTAGCTACAATGAATTGGCTATCTTAATAAACTAACAATTGTGAGATCATGGGACGTGGATGGACGTTTGACTCTTGATTATAAAAGATTAGAGATTACATATTTAAATGGGACTGATCAATCAAATTGACATAAAATATAGTTTGTAAATTGATTGCGATGGAGAAGGGATTTAGGTTAGCTTTGCTGGATTTTTTTGGGCTAGATTTAGGAGCTCGTTACTGTAGCACCAGGCCCATTGTCAAAACGACTGCGTATTAGTCGACAATTGTGTATATTTATAATTACAAAAATTACATTAGACTGAAAGGGCTGAGTTCAATAAAGATAATAAAAAATCAAAAATAGTATAATCATGGCTACTAATTTTTTAATTATAATTAAAAAAAATCATTTTCCACCTTTTTATTAAAATAGTATGGTACTGCATGTAGCGTAATTACCGACCACAACGACTAGAATAACAAGCTCCTAACCACATATGGTAAAAATCAAATTATGGAATAAATTATATTCTTGATATAATTTCGGACCAAATATACTAATAATGGTTCTGGTTAAGAACTCATCGTAAATGATTCGAAGACTTGACCTTCCTTAACTGGGCACAAAAACGGTAGAACTGACCATGTTATTGATGCACACTTTTCGACTAGAAAACCTCAAAGTTAGTTTTCAATTCACTGGATTGAAGTAAACAATAGTTTAGTCATCAATCATATATTACTAACAATTATGAGATCGTAGATGGACGTTTGAATCTTCATTATAATGAAGATTATAAAAGATTTGAGATTACATATTTAAATAGGAATTGATAACGTATAGTATGAGCACCAAGCTTACTGGGCTAAGTTCACAATATACGTATATGGGCCCAGGCCCAATACAACAAATAGCTGGAGTGCTGAGCCTGACAAGAGCCATGCTCCGGATATTTCAGAGCTAATAGAATAAGACGCAAGTATAAGAAGTATCGATACATTTTCGAGACTACTATACGAGGAGATAACCAACTTCCAAGTCCAAAATGACCGAAGAGAACAGTTTAGGCAAGAAGGAAGGAAAGATTTTTAACCATGTGATCTTATTAGAGCTTTTTCTAGAGTCAAAAAACACCGCGACATCAATTACCATGACTCAATTAAAGGCGCTTTTCGGAGGTTAGGTGATATCCTAAAATCTTTGCTCTAGTTAGTTATATAATCGATCAAGATAAATAAACAATTACGAATACACATCTAATAGTATATACTTGTAAGCAGGAAATCTTTTCTTGGAGGAAACATAATGCAACTTCATCCCTGAACAGAATGGCGGCAATGACAGAGATTTTACGAAATCCAAAGGTAATGAAAAAGGTACAAGATGAATTAGCCGAAGTTGTAGGGTTAAACAACACTGTCGAAAGATCCTCATCAGCCCGGAACTGAAAGTACCTCGAGCAGTTATTAAAGAACATTCCCTGTACGATACCCCACTAACCTTTTCTACTCCCGCGAACCCCAAATAAATCCTGTGTTGTGCTTCGTTGGATCTCTCCCTCATCCTCCAAAGTCGTGTGTCTCACTGAGACTCGTTTTTTTCAATATGTATGTCGTGCATTCTCACACTAGTCATATCCTATCAAAACCTGGTGCTGACCGCAATCCTACCTAGAATTCAACGCTGCAGAGGATTATCTATACTGTTGACACATCACTAAGGTGTCTTGCAGAAAACTTGGGTCATCAATAGTGGGACAAATTTCTTCTGACGTATTTATTCCATTTGGTCTGGTAGAATAAGGGTGCCCAGGAATCCTCGTTAGGTAGAGAGAAAATGATGATGCATATTTTGCTTACGTTAAGTGCACTTACAATTGATATTGGAGCTTGCCAAAAGGCGAAGAGCTTGACCTTTCTGATAAATTTGGCATTGCAATGAAGAAGAAAATGCCACTGGTAGTTATCCCGTCTCCAAGATTGAGCGATTTAAGCCTTTACTCGTGATGTGGTTATGGTCAAGCGTGATAACGACTACACGTATATTACAGTTTCGTGTGTATTTTCTTTGGTGTTTCGATTTCATCCGTGGTCCTACATCATATCGTGGTTCGTTTGGAATATGGCATCAAGCTTTTTGGGTTTAGTAATGGTTTTGTGGCTCATTTTCCCTGAGGCTAGAGTGCTTCGACTGTACGTTGGAGTTTTCCTTAGTCATGCTTTGTGGTGTCTTAGTTTCATAATAATATGTAGATCTTTGTGATGTCTTTTGTTTGTGTGGTATGTCTTCCCGTTTCTGGTATTGGTCATGCTAGCTTGCAGTGGCGGAGCCAACACGAAAACTAAGGTGGTTCCCTTACTTAGTTAGGGCGTGAAACTAAACGAGTCAAAAAGTCAATAAGTCATTAGGTCAGGTTATATTATGTTTTGTCGGGTAAAATATTTACATTAATAACTAGAGAAAAAAGTGTCAGTGTCGTGTAGTATTTCTATTAAATGTTAAAGCGTGAAACTTTTGCTAAAACAAATTGCATAATACTCGTTATTACAATATACTCAGAAAATGTAAATCAAAGTTTCAAAATTTTATTTTTTTTGAAATTCTTGACGTTATATTTGTAATTGTTAAACTTATACAAAGTCAATAATATTTTTAAACACTTACATGCAACATATTACCACTACATAGTGCAATATACCAAAGAATATAAAACAAGTTTCAAAAACTGAAAGTGAAATGAAATCTTAGGGTCCGTTTGGTATGTAGTCGGTTTTAGATTAGGATTTAAATTTGATTTAAAATTTGGATTTGAGGTAGGATTTATTAAATGATGTGTGAGAAAAATTAAGTATTTTTTATGAAATATTAATTATTTTTTACACTAAATTTAGGAGAGAGACAGACACAATGTTTTTTTGGTTCCACTTAAAGTGTCAAAACCCATGTTTTTGTGGGGTTGAGTTTTGAGGGTCTGATTCCTGAATATTTGGGTTAGACTACAACCAAACATCTATTTATTATCATTTCTAATTAAAATTCACCCAAAAGTAGGATACCAAACACACCCTTAATTGCTAGTAAAAACTATTGACCAATGTAAAAGTTAGGCTCATGTTATAAATACCTTCCAAAAAAGCTATTTGTACCTCTCGTGTTTTTTTATTTTTTTTATTTTTATAATTTTGTATAGGTTATAAAACTGTGACACGGAAAATACGGAACGAAAAATATAAAGTTTAACATGTCAAAAGTATTAAACTGTCAAAAAGTACAGAACAGAAACTGATAAAAAAACTGCGTTGCACTGTAATCTAAGGAGAAAAAAAACATGTTTTGTACTTTTCTTGTACTTTTTAACGGGCCATGGGTTACCAATAATACTTCTGCACCCAAAAGTAAACACATGTATGACTGACTATAAAGAAAAAATAAAAAGACTACGCCCACACCTAAAATTGCTATTTTCTGAAAAAGTAACCTTAAAGTTAAAATTGCTATTTCCAGAATAAGATTAGTTGTTATTTCCAAAAAGCATTAACTCTTCATCTTCTTTAGAGTACAGAGAGTCGTGGTGCCAAACTCTTGGTACCAAACTTCAAAAGTGGTGTCACGTCAGCAAAATGGAGTTTGGCACCAGAAATGTCATGGCACCAAAATTCAGTGGGAGTGGTTTGGCATCAGAATTCTGGTGCCATAGCATTTTTTTTAAAAAAAAAATTTCATATTTATTTAAAATACACTTATTTATAAAACTAAAAATAAAATTCATTGAAATTAAAAACATTACATTAAAAAACACAATACATAAAAAAAACATAAAATTAAAAGGCATAAAATTAAAAGACATAAAATTAAAAGACATAAAATGAAAATGCATAGAATTAAAAATCATAAATTTGGCGGCGCCGACTAGTTTGGAGGTGGTGGATATGCCGCTCGGATTTTTGCCTTTTGGGCGTTGATGATAGCGCGTCGGCCGGATCCATCTCGCGTGTGTCGATTTGTAGCACACGCATGTCCTCCCGCATCCTTTGAGATTGGATCAACCGCCTTCGGTCCTTCACTCTCTCTCTCGAAGACTTGGTAATTTTGGCGTTGGCGGTTCTAGCTCGTATTGTTCCGCCATGAATTCTTGATACCTACCGGGTTTGAACCGGACTACGGTCCTAGTTAGAACCAGCGTACGTTGACTTTAGCAAGTGTCGTTGCAAACCGGTGTCCGAGGCAAATCACATCATCTCCAAAATGCTCCCGGTTCCTTGCGTCGTGCCCAAAGACGATTTCTTCTTTTGCAAAGTCAATCGGGTTTTGTCCACTTGTGTTTGTGCTTTCAAAAAAGCCAAGCACTCCATGCTAAACTCAACCCCCGCACGGTTGCAGTCATACAACGTGTGCCACCCTCAACATATAATCATCATCATTATTCTCCCCACTATGAACCGCGGTTTCTTGCACCAATTGATTAAACTTGTGAACCGCGGCATTCATTGGAGTCCACTTACCCGTCAACATGTTCTTGGTACGCTCCGTGAAGCCTTTTTTCTTCGCTTCCGTATTGTACACATTTTGGATTTTGTACCAAAAAGTATCTCGCTTTTGATCACACCCGGTTTTTGGATCCTCGGAAACTTGAATGAAACATTCCGCCAAAAGCAACTCCTCATCTTGAGTCCACGCATTACGAATTCTTTTTTGTTTCTCAAGTGGCGGTTCTTTTTCTTTGTTTTTTTTTGCCTTCGACTTCAAACGGACGCCGCGGCTAGGCTTCGACGTCGGGGTCGGAACCGGCTCGTCTTCATCTTCGGTATCTTCGACTTCAAGGTGGTGCGATTGTTGCTCGGAATGTGGTTGGGAAGTGGTGAATTGGTTTGGTAATTGTTGTGGTTGTTGTTGGTGCATTTGTTGCATTTTAAATTGTTGAAACATCAACAATTCTTCTTGGTTAGTAAATTGAGGTTGGTAATTTGGATTGAGATAGTAAGGCATTTGGTTGAATGCCGGTTGAGTGGAGGAGCCCGGATTCGAAGACGACCCCGGAATTTGGTTGGTTGGGTCGTTAAGCATACCGGAAATCCAATTTGGTAGGTTGGGGTTGGGATTGGGATTCATTTTTTTTTTGAGTGAAAAATATAGAGAAGTAGAGAAATGTGAAGTAGAAGATGTATTGAAAGTGTGTGTGAAGTATGAAATAAAAAGGGGGTATTTATAGGATTTTTAAAGGGGTAAAATTGTGATTTTGGGGGTATTTTTTTGAATATCCGCTCCCCCTAACGGATAGATTTAAAAAAAAAATTAAGTTTGGCGTGGGCTGTTAGCCACGGCGCGAAGACCCTTGGCGCGAGCCATGGAGTCGTGCGCCGTTGGCCATTTTGGCGCCATGGCTTGGCACCAAGCCAACAGCCATGGACTCCCTCCCCTCTTATAACTCCGACGTAAGTATCAGATCTCCGACCGAACTTTTCTTTATTATTTGTTTTCCTTCTTTAGTCTTTAAAATTTTCAATCCAAGGTGGTTCCTCACTAATTTCTAAGGTAGGTCCCAAAAAAAGTCTTATGTTACTTCTAAAGAAATTTTTTGTCCAAAGTGGTTCCCGGGCACCGCCTACACAAGGCATAGCTCCGCCTCTGCTAGTTCTTTACTCGTGTTCAGTTTTTTTTAACGATGAATTGTATTAAAAAAACTAACTAGTAAGAAGCTAGATGAGAGAATACAAATGATTGTTTAACCAAGATTTCCAACAATGAACTTTACGACCTCTATATTTAAGCCGAACATAAGAAAACATACGAATAATATCAAATATGTCACTTTTCTTCATAGAGTGCGATATAACTGTTTGTCAAGAGCTTTTTTGAAGCTTTTTAAGAAGCTCTAAACTTTTTGTTATAAAAATAATCTCTTTCAGAATAAGTAGCTCTGTTTGGATGCATCAACTTTAAGCTTTTATTTTAAACAAGTAGCTCCTAAATAAAAAGTTGATTCATGAAGCTTTTAAAATTTAAAGGAGCTGTTAAAACTGTAAATTACATAAATTACTAATATACCCTTCTACCATATTATAATTTATTTAAATATGTCCTTTTAACTCATTTACATCTTATAACTACAGTCAACAGCTAATTTACCAAACACTTTTATTAAAAAAAAAGATATAATTTATAGCTCATGTTAACAACTTTGTAGTTTACAGCTTACAACTTACAGTTTTACAGCTTACAGCTAGTTTTACCAAACATACCCAAAAGTGACACTATTTCAATAACGCCGCAATAGCCACAAAGTAGCCGTACTCGTGTTCAGTTAACAATATAGCCACAAAGTAGCCGTACATGTCTATGTAGATTTCTTTTTATAAAAATGATGTTGGTGTAGCATTCCTCATAAAAAATATTTTTCTCTACATAAAATGGGAGCCAATGTTAATATCCATGTGTTGTGTCAAACATTAAATCAGCTTTAGAACTTCTGCACACATAAAATTTGAGCAGATAGCGTAAAAGGTAATCATGTTTTAGTAACTTTGATTTGCAACTAAATATTGTGACAAACTGACAATGTTACGCTCTTAGTTTAGGATAAATGTCATAATTTATTATGTTTATGATATATGTTAGGATATGTGTTTGAGTCGTATTAGGAAAGTGTCATTGTTTATGAATGTTTATAATGTCTTCGTATTTATCAAGTCAAGGTCCTCGTGTTTATCTAGTGTTACCAGTTAGAGTTATTCGGCTATATATACCAAATGGTTTTATGAATGAAATCAGCTAAGTTTTGGTCAAATAAATATATCTGTGCTTTTTCTCTTTTTCTTCTTAAGAGCCCGCATCACGCTGGATGGGGTGTCATATCCCGATACTATCCGCAAGAGTTGTACCAACTAGTGCTTTCATTGAGAGTCCTCGTTGGGAGGGCTTCTGATTTAGGGTTCCAAAATATTTTTTTTAAATACTGTTCACGCGTACTGTTCACGAGGTATTATTCACCGGAGTTACTGTTCATCGATAACTATTCACCGAAAGTTACTGTTCATCAGTAAAAAAATTATTTTTAGTGTTCTTTGAGATATTGTTCGTCGGAGTTTTGTTCATGGCGTCAGGCAGCATTGATCGGAACGCGAAAGACGCACTTTCTAAGCTCTTGCAAATGGGTACGGTGGCCGAATACCAGAATGAGTTTGAGATGCTTATAAATCGAGTAATGGAGATATCTGAATATTTACTTAAATCGTTTTATATCTGCGGACTTAAAGTGGCATTACAAATAGAACTATTGAGGGCAAGGCCTACAACTTTAGGAGAAGCCTTCTCCTTAGCCCATGTCACCGAGGCCTGTTTTGAGGACGAACAGTCCACCACAGCCATCGCCAAACCAAACAACCTAAACACACGGGTAGAGGTTTAAGATCTTGAGGAAGCGACTCGCCATAAGCCGAACAAGGTGGAAGCTATCAAAACAAGTGGGTCTATTTTACTAGTGGAATCAAAGTATTACTCTGCAAATCAAGTTGGGTTGATTTTCAATTAAAGTAATGAAGCTATATACTATGAAAGAATACTTGAACTCATTGCCGGACAGTTGTGCCAGTATTTGTGTAAGCATATTTTGGGCTTTGAGTATGATCCGCAAGAGGCAAATTTACAACTCAAAACATGAGATCTCGGAATCAAGATTTTTTTAGCCAACACCTTGAGGACAAGGTGGTTTCGAAGGAGTGAGGAATGTGACGTCCTTGGTTTAGGATAAGTGTCATAGTTTATTATGTTTAGGATATGTGATTGAGTCGTATTTGGAAAGTGTAATTGTTTATGAATGTTTATCATGTCTTCGTATTTATCAGGTCAGGTCCTTGTGTTTATCTTGTGTTACTAGTTAGGGTTATTTGGATATATATACCGAATGGTTTTATGAATGAAATTAGTTAAGTTTTGATCAAATATATATATCTGTGCTTTTCTCTCTTTCTTCTAAGGAGCTCGCATCACGCTTGAAGGGGTGCCCTATCCAAATACTATCCATAAGGTTCGTATCAACTGGTGCTTTAATTGAGAGTCCTCGTTGGAGGGCTTCCGATTTAGGGTTCCAAAAAACTAACTGTTCACGAGGTATTATTCACTGGAGTTACTATTCACAATCACTATTCACCGGAAGTTACTGTTTATCAGTAAAAAAAATTTTACTGTTCTTCGAGTTACTGTTAACCGGAGTATTGTTCATGGCGTCAGGCAGCATCGATCGGGATACGAAAGATGCATTGTCTAAGCTCTTGCAAATGGGTACGGTGGCCGAATACCAGAATGAGTTTGAGATGCTTATAAATCGAGTAACGGGGATATCTGAATCTTTACTTAAATCGTTTTATATCTCCGGACTTAAAGTGGTGTTACAAATAGAATTGTTGAGGGCAAGGCCTACAAATTTAGGAGAAGCCTTCTCCTTAGCCTGCGTTACCAGGGGTAGAGGATCAAGATCTTGAAGAAACGACTCGCCATAAGCCAAACAAGGTAGCAGTTATCAAAACAAGTGGGTCTATTTTACTAGTGGAATCAAAGTATTACGCTGCAAATCAAGTTGGGTTGATTTTCAATCAAAGTAATGAAGTTATATACTATGAAAGAATACTTAAACTCATTGCCGGACAATTGTGCCAGTATGTGTGTGAGCATATTGTGGGCTTTGAGTATGATCTGCAAGAGGCAAATTTACGACTCAAAACATGGGATCCTGGAATAAAGATTTTTTTAGCCAACACCTTGAGGACAATGTGGTTTCAAAAGAGTGGGGAATGCTACGTCCTTGGTTTAGGATAAGTGTCATATTTTATTATGTTTAGGATATGTGTTAGAATATGTGTTTGAGTCGTATTAGGAAAGTGTCATTGTTTATGAATGTTTATCATGTCTTCGTATATATCAAGTCAGATCCTCGTGTTTATCTTGTGTTACAAATTAGGGTTATTCGGCTATATATACCAATGGTTTTATGAATGAAATCAGTTAAGTTTTGGTCAAATAAATATATTTGTGCTTTTTATTCTTAGGAGCTCGCATCACGCTTGAAGGAGTGCCCTATCCCGATACTATCCGCAAGGGTCGTATCAGACAATTTATAATTCATGAATTTTAATTATCAATATTTCTTATATAATTATATTAAATTTTTACTAATTGTACGTGCATGCACGAGTTTTTACATATTTTATTTATCTTGTCTTAATATCGATTAATATCTTGTATACATTTTTTTCGCGCAAATGATTTAAGTTTGTTTAACCGGCATGATGTTAGGTTAATCTTATTTAAATGTAACTATTCATATCATGTTCTAGACATTATGTATGTTTACTAGCACATATATACTTACGCTTGAAAAATATGTGTCATTGTCATATATATAATCTCACCTGTTTATTTTCATCACACAGTAACGGGTGAGTGATAACGCCTTAATTATATATATTTTCGATAGCGTTATTATATATATTATTATCATTTCTCGTAAAATTTTGATACTTAATAGTATGAAATATGTGCAGGTTCACTTGGAGATAGTCTGAGCATAGATCGTAAAAGATACAAGTGTTTATGTCAAAAGAAGGTCAGGCTAAATAAAGAAAATAAAATAAGTCTAAATCCAAGGCAAAATGCGGTGGTTTTCCCAAAATGTGCGCCTCACTTCTGCCCGAGGGTCAAAGAAAGTCAACCCCTCATCCAAGCAAGTGCGTCGGTCTTATCCAACTTGTGTAGTGTACTTCCCTCGCAATTATGAACCTTTGGCGCCAAGTATACCAGAAGTGCGCCATACTTTCTTAGAAATACGCAGCACTTCGCAGCGAACTCAGTCTATAAATAGTGGCATCCTCTCATCTATTTACACAACAACTTACTACTCAACTCTCTATCATCAATCACCACTTTAGGATGAATTTTCCACAAGAAGAATATCACGGAAGCAAGGGTATAATCGGGTTGAATATAAGAACTAGAATAGGTTTGGTTTTTAATATAACAATTTACTTGTACCACTTGTGTAATCCTTCTCCTATTTCACTTTTGTGATCATGGATTTCGTAGCCATGAGAGGCTAATCCTCTTGTGACTACTTCGTTATGTTTCTATAATAAAGTAATAATTGGTATTTGATATGATTTTGTTAATCAATTGTTTATGTTAAAACTAGTTTATTGACCCGTGAAATTCACGGGGCCTTAAGAAACCGTTGACAGTGTTTTCATAAGAGATTGATTTGTGGTATTACGTAAATAAATTACATGCTAGTCCCGTGAATAGATATTAATGCTAAATTACGATATAAACAAATCATTGAAACACAATCAAATAAATTTAATTTTTTATGGTATGACATTTTTTTCATTTAATAAATGATATGTTATATGTATGAATAGAAGCTATTAATGATACATTATGATACAAATAAAAAATTTGAAAACACTATAAAAGGCATTTAATTTTTGTTGGTATTTAATTTGAGAACATTTCCCTTTGAAAAAAAGTAAAATAACGTAACAAATAAATAAATAAAATTTTGTAACAAGAAACACCTAAAAAATTTGACGGCCTTTAATAAAAGTTTAATAACAAAATTTACTTTTGATATTGACACTTATAAAATATGGTATATATGTTTCCAAAATACTGAAAAAAGAATATATGAAATAAGTTAATTGTTATTTTTTTTACTTACTATAATAAATTCTAATCTCTAAATTAATGAAAAGAAAACTTCATTCACTTCTTAATCTTCCTAATGGTATTCACTTGAAATATAAAAGATGTAAAAATACTTAAGTATCAATTAGATAAAATAAAATAAGAAAATTATTTTACTTCCCTAATCATTTTCTATCAATACTCAAGACATGCAGCCGAATAATTACACCCCTTAAAGACACATAAATAATATTTCTTTTTAGTTTGATGACAACTATTTGCATACATATTAAACAACTTATTGACATGTGACATGATTGGCGATTTTAGTTTTTTGATTTAGCGAAAAAGCAATGTTTTTAAATGAAAAATCATGTTATATTATAGAGCCGTTTTATAGTAGCGGACACTATCAACATAACTTGTATGTAAAAAACCACGCCGATGATAATTATATGGTCCAAAGAGTGCTTCAATATAACCAATATCCATATAATTCTACACATATATGATATTCATCCATTTAACATACATCATGATATTTTTTTCAACTTTATTTAAAGGTAAACTTTCACCAAGCTAAATCGTACATTCACACACAATACATTAGTCTAACATCTATCTCTTGCTGGACTTGAACCCACACCCTCTTACATGTTTATCCAATCAATTTGAGCTATATCAACTTGACATCGGTTTATACCAAATAGAAGCAAAAAATAGAAGCAATGAGGTAAAGTGTAAATATCAACTTGACATCGGCTTTTGAAGTCTTAGGATTTCGATAACAAACTTTTTATCAATTTTGACGAATTTAATCAGTTTGACATTTTACTAAAAAGCCATTCGCCATGCATAATAGTTGATTGTATTTCTTCCTTTTCACATTTACATAAGCAATTTATATAATTTTTCTTAACTCTTGTATGAAACTGTTATGCTAACTCATGTATTTTCAATTTTTAAATTGAAGTTAGCTCTTTAAAATGTCTAAAATGGATTTACTTGTTTGAAGTGTTTGGTTAATATAAGCACTCCAAACAGCCTTTATATAGTTTAAATAAGCACTTCAAGACAACCCTATAAGTAGCTAATATAAGCATTCCAAACAACCCTTATAAGTACTTTAAATAAACACTCTAAAACGGTTCTATAAGAAGTTTAGATAAGCACTCCAAATAACCCATATAAGTAGTTTGCATAAGCACTCTAAAATATACATGTAAGTAGTTTAAATATATCTCCAAACAACTCTATAAGTAGTTTAAATATGCTCTTCAAACAATCCTATAAGTAGTTTAAATAAGCTCTCCAAACTGCCCCTATAAATAGTTTAGAAAAGCACTCCAAACAACCCATATAGCGATTCACAGGATAAAATTTAAAACATTGAAATCAGTCGATAAAACATAGTTTTTAAAGCAACATGTCGTATTATATTATATACATACTTATAGACCGTAAAATGTGTGTGCGTTATGTTTAAGTTAGATGTGGTAAAATCTATAATGTCTACAAATGGTTATAATAAGCTTTTTTTAGCGGCTAAGAGGTGTTGAAACATACCAGTTTGATCAAAAGGTTGTGTGTAATGTTAGATGTGGTAAAATCCGTAATCTTGATGTTTAAAACTCAGAACCCTTGAAACTAATCTTGTGCATTTATAATTCTTGTTCATATTTCTCATTCTAATTTTCTATCTCACTGGATCCTTACTCAAAGTTAATGTATGAATCAATACATATGATCACTAACAAAAAGTTTTATGTGCAAAGTGACTTGTTCAATGCACATCAATAATTTCATTAATCCACAATATGAAATATTACTTGTTAGATGTCTTATAATCTAAATTCATTGTCTTAACTAAGCCAATAGTCATTATTAACAGTTTCAATTTTGAACTCAAACTGAAGTAATTATCTTAGTAATCAAACTTACAACTTGAATGAAAAACAACATATGGTAGTTAACTGCTCATCCATTATTTATTTTTCTAAAGTTGCAGATGAAAAATGCATGTTTAACTCTAAAGTAAGAAACAAAGGTATACACAAACCAGGCTTTTTCAGAGACATTCGCAAACCCGTCTTGAATGCAAAACGCATTCTCAAAGTTTTATATGTAGATTTGTGTATGAAATTAATTTTATAGATAGCAGGTGATAGCTAGGATGTTTTAGACATAATTTGTAGTTATATCTCATTACCTTTAATGAACACAAAATTTTCATGGTAGTTTTTTCATATAATTAAGATCTTTCAGAATGCTTGAACTATAAATATAAACCGAGAATTACTAACTACACTTTACAAAGCACAAAGCTACCATCAGCGACCCCATAAAGAGAGAACCATTACTCACAAAATACATGAGATCGACTGATGGTTACCGTTTGGCACACATGTACACACATTTTTAAGATGGTTGTTGTCTTCAACTATAACTTCTAACATGTCGACTTAAAAAAGTAGAATTTAAGACTGCGGTTCACAGATTGAAAATTGTCGATAATGTACTTTATTAGCGTAACCTAATGATTTTATTATATTAAAACAATAATTTAAAACCCGTGTAATACATGGGTTATTTCATTTTATTTAATTTTAATGTAAGTTAGATAAAATGTTACCTCATAAACTTACTCTTGTGATAAACAGACAATTCAAGTATTACAAAAAATTGTTTAGGTAATTTATGGTTCTAGCATTTGTTTTATAACTTAGAATTATCAACTTAAATGAAATTAGAAAATTTGTTGTAGAAGTAATGACAGTCACCTTTGCAACACTAACTGAACACTTATGAAATTATCTTGTCACTTTTCTACCTACACAACCAAGTTTCAAGAAAATAATTCACCCTTCTACTCCAATATCACTTATAAAAATAGTGCACTTGATGTTACTATGCCAAGTACTTAAGAAGTTGTTGGCACATTTTCTCTATATGTTAAGTTAACGAAAGTTTTGTATTGATATTTGTCAAGATAAGACATCAATTGTTATTTTATATATTTGTATAAAAAGTAATATCTTTTATCTAGTAAAGGAAATGAAAAGTGGGGACTTTCGTATTTCAGATAAAAAAAATGTTTCTTTATTAAGTATGATGCTTCTAATTTTTTAGTATTTTTTCAATTATATTTAATTAAAAAGTTTAAAATTTTCTAAATTTGGCATTAAAAAATTATAAATTCGTTTTTGATGAAAAGTGAGTATAAAATTATATGTGTCAAAAGTATGAAAAAAGAAAACTTTAAAAAGGTGGAGCAAATCTGTAATATCTTTAGGGGTTAAAACAAAAATGTAAAACAACAAAACCACTGCCATACACAGCCAATTTTTTTCAAAAATCCTGTACCCTCCAGGATTTCTCCATTGCAACGAAAAAAGAAAAGTAAGTGAACCAACAAACCCTTGATTTTACCAAAACAAAATCGGACTCATCAAGTATCACGTTTAAGAAAACTCGACCGATCAAGGAGGTTTAATGGTGTAAAAAACAAATCAATCGAAAGAACTATGTAGGATGCTTGATTTCGGTAAGATTTATCTTTTAATGTTTTTTAATTTCAATAACTAAATGTTTACAGTCCTATTTGTAGTAAGGATTGAATCTTTTCTAGGTTTTACTATACAATTATTCAAGATGTATATAAAATATGTCAAAGGTAACTATATTAGGCTTTCTTAATGAATCGTTTCTAGGTTTTTGTTACAGGTGGGTGTTGATGCTTATTTGTGGCTTCACAAATGAGGTACAATTTCTTGATCGACTTTGTAATGTTAAAAATGTTGCAATACATGTTTTTTTACAATGGGAGTTTAGGAGTATGTTTTTTCCTTTACTCATATTAAGATTGTGATTTCAATGGGTTATGTAAGTGTTTTTTTTCAAAATTTACTCTTTATAGCTTTAACTAATCATGGGTTTATATTCTAAGGGTTTGTACTCTTTATGTTAATTTTATTTCAATTTAGGATTTGATTTAGGGTTTAACTGTGTTCTATTTTTTTAATCACTCATGGACCGAAACTTCATAAGGAGTTCACGGGGATTGGGGTTGTTATTTTCTCTTTCTCTATTTGGGTAGAAAATTTTCAATTAATGTCTGATAAGCTCAGTTAACCAAGTTAACTGGATGAAGTGATGATACATTATGTTGATCATCTTTTATGTACAGGTGGCAGTTTTAATCTATTTTTCATAAATGGGAAAAATAGTTATCAAGGAAGCAGGTCAAATTGGAAGTTGTCTAAAGTTCGGTAAAATGACAAAAATCTAGCCCATTTTTACCAACTATGCTTGCTTCTTATTGCCTTTCGGTTCTGATGGATGTGCTCTTTGTTTAATTTCAGGTTGCTATGATAGAAGCATGCCTACGTGCAAACAATATGTTTGTTGACTATAAGTGGGTTTCTGAGGTTTCCAGGTAAATATGATGTGTGTTGCCAAAAGTTAATTTTCAGTTTTGGCTGCTTTTACTCGAGCATTAGACCAGCTAAGCAAATCTGTGTTGCATAGATTGTATTTTATTTCTATAATTTATTCTCATATGGTTTTACTTATAGTATATTGATTTAGTCTATATATTTGTTTAATTGGAGTAACATAGGCACAACTTGATGTACGAAAATGAAATGATTCAGGTCTTTTCCCTATAATACTTCTTCCTACTATTAATATATTGCGATGACAGCTAGCTTTTTTGTCGGATAAGAAGGATGAGTAACTTCGGGCCCTCATAACGGTAATCTAATCATCATTTTTAAGGTAATTGTAGTGACTAATTTGGATCCATTGAATGTCTCTCTTCCGGTTATATGATTTTGTAGATGTCCCGATATGTTAGAACAAATAGGGTGTTACCACTCTTATGCAGTATCCCACCCATTTGCAATAAAGAGTGGGTTATAGGTGGTGTGTTTTTATCTCAAACGATTTGAATGTTTGCCTAAAGTCCTTTTCATAAAACTTTTAAAGCACGTATACTTACGCATTTAGTTAATTATTGTAAAAGTGTTTTTTGTCGTATCATAATCTAACAAATTAACTACGTTTAAAAAATTTAGGGCAAATTTATGACGGGACAACCCAACCAGACATAGACCCGTTTAACCATGATTCCCTATTGACATGTAGTTTATGACAACACTATGATCTATTTTTATGCATATTCATAAAAAGAGAACACATCATAAGTTTTTTTTAATTTTAGCCCTACCGTGTGTCAGGCCAGTATTACGAGCTAATTAGTTTTTGCCTTCTTCTTGATTTTCATGTTTTACTTTGATTATTTATGATTTATGTTGATAAAATAGGTTGCATTCTTTTCTCTTAGGTTGTAGTTCCACCAAATGTGATACAAAATGGGATGCAATATGGGGAAAAATGTTGACATGTGATTGGGAAAGTGCATGGCTCAGTGTCGCTGTAAGTTTCTTTTGTCAATACATTTGAAACTTATAAAGTTTATTTCAGTGTGCTTTTTATGTGTGACTTGATTATGAAATCTGAATGCCACTTAATGTAAGTGGGGTAATCAAAAGTGTCTAATGAGTAAACACTGAGGATAATAGTGAATATTTAAGCCTAAGATTTTACTAAATGTAGTAACTGAAGATAACTTAAAAAAAATAAAAAAAGGACAAACACCTCCAGATTGAAAAAGACAAACAACCTCACTGTTTAAAGACAAGCATCCTCCAAAGTAGTCATTGTAATTAACTTAAACAATGTCATAGTTAAAACGAATTTTACCGACACATATTAGCCCACAAGCTATAAGCCAAATGTAATTAAATTACATGAGAGTAATAAGCATATACAGCAAAGGGCGTTGGAATCACTTATGATGTAAAAATGACCATATAATGTCCAGAATCCGAGCCTTCCGAAACAAGACCACAAAAAAAAAAAAGTTCTATCAAAATTTTCTTAAATAACCTCTCATAATCTCATAAATTCTAAGCTTGAGGAGCTAGAAATTTAAACGCTAGGATATTAACTTAAATTTTTTGCCCATAAGCTAGCAAGCCAGGAAAATAAACCAAAACAATTAGCCTCCAAAAACAACTTAAATAAGCTAACTAATTAAGCTCTTTAGAGTTTAGACCCATATAAAAATTCAAAATAGCTAATTGCTTTCTAAAAACACATTAAGCAGAGAAACTTATACAAACACCCGGGAAACATGAATTCCTTTTTTCCTGACAAAGTTTAGGCTCTACTAACATATCTTTTTGCATGATATATTTAGGGCTTACGATTATATACTCCTTAATTTGTTTAAATAATATTCATTCAAGTCACTTAGTATGTTGTTCTGCCATCAGGACCTCACCGAAATTACTTGAACTAAAATTCAAGAGTTGACTTCATCAAAATGTCAAATTTGGCGACTTTTGCATTTGTATACTTGCTAATGATTTACTCCTATCCCAATATTATTTTCCATTTTTCTGTTTTGTGATGTACTAAAATTATTGTCCATTTCTTATTTCAACCAATTAAAAGAAAGTTTAACGGGTGGGGATGATATTTGATTGGTCGAATAGTGTAGTGGTCCCACTTTAATTAAAGTTTGTGTTTTTTTGTGTCAACAGACAACGGAACAAGAATTTTTGTAACATGTGATCGTATATGATATTTAGGTTAGCAGTAACATAATGGACTTAATTCCATAATTTGTACCGTTCCTATGATTAGTAACATATATTATGAAAATCAACATCATCAATACTTCCTAACGGTCAAGTAAGTAATTATAGTTCAAGTTTCAAAAATAAGGTATGGGATATAGCTAATGCTTCTACATGCATTTGTTATTTCTGC
This sequence comes from Tanacetum coccineum, assembly GCA_026074375.1. Lineage (NCBI taxonomy): Eukaryota > Viridiplantae > Streptophyta > Magnoliopsida > Asterales > Asteraceae > Tanacetum > Tanacetum coccineum. Next base: position 31,932 of record BQNB010053077.1, read on the forward strand.
TAATATTTTAAAAAAGTAATGGGGTGTTTGGATTTGCAACCAAAGTTACCCATGCTGACCCACCATCCAAACAGCTTGGCTATCCATTCAAATGATTTAAATTTATGAATAAATAATAATCATATGTCATTACATTAATTATTCCATAATTTTTTTTTGCATCTAAAGTTGTTGACCAATCTGAGCAGTCTCTTTGCATCGCGCTAATGGAAAAAGGATCAAATGGTGAACATAATATGTGTAAACCTCAACCAAATTGTATGTAGAGGTGCGCAAATCAGTTAACCAGTTCGGTTTCGGGTTTGAGTCAAACAGGAACCAGTTCAGTCAACAGGAAGCCCCAAACCAGTTCGCACGAACCAGAACCGGTATTGGAACCGTTTGTGGTATCGGTTCATGCCGAACGGGTTTGCCGGTATGGAACCGTATACGGTTTTCCGGTTAACCTTTAAAACCGTTTGTCAGTTTTGGATTTTATTATTTTTTTTTTTTTTTTTTTTTTTTTTTTTTTTTTTTTATATTACATAAGGAAATACAACAGTAAACGAAATACAAAGAAGACGAGATGACAAGAACGGTTTGCTGTTTATATTTTCTAAACAATAATAGGAAATCAACAAAAACGAAATACAAAATAAAACCTAGTAAGTATTGTGTATTGTCCCTGTCCGTGTGACCATAGGACCCTCCAGCTCCATCTTTGGTTTTCGTCATCCTTCTGCCCGCTGCTGCAACATATAATCACGAGGTGGTTCATATCAAAAGACCGTCTCTACTAGCATCTAACTCAATTCATGGATCGTGTTAGTTTGAGTGGCCTCATTCATTTGCACCTCGTCATTAAAAGACACCTCTTCAACGTCCAAGGGCGTTGTCAAGTTGAGTTTGTTGTGCGTCTACGCTCAGAGCGTCTAAGTGGTCCTTTAAACACATACACATCTCTAAAGACTCTGCAGTTAGTCTTGTTCTTCGGATTGACAAAATCCTACCACTTGTTGAAAATGCTGATTCAGATGCTACCGAAGAAGCTTGGACACTTAATATATCCAGGGCCATGCGGGATAGAACAGGAACTGATTTTGCCTTTGTTATCCAAAACCCCAAATAATCATTAAGGAATTCAAGTCGGGGGGGGGATCCTTGGCTGAAGACCTCTCACAAACTCTGTATTATTATATATTGCTCATACTCAAGGACAATAACGGATCACCCCTTGTGCCATCTTATGTATTATGTTGGGTTTACACCGTGTACCATAACGAGAATAAAGGAACACGACACCTTTTTGGAAGAAGAACCCTCAGCAGTTGTTTGAATGAGTCCCAGGTTGACTACCATATTTTCGTATAAAAACATATTATACAAATCCTTGAAAGGATTCATGAAAAGAGACTACGTACCTATTTGCAAACCCATCAACGCAAACTCCAAGTCCCTACTTAAATTTTCAATCAAATAGCCCTTCCCCAGAATAACATTAAAACATGGATTAAAAGCTGGCTGCACAAGTAATTATTGGTGGCAATGTTCTCAAAATACTTCCTAAGTTTTTCTCTTAATACGGTTTAACCAAACTGACGACACCCCCCCCTCAAGTTTCAAAATCAAGAAACAATTAACCCAACTTTATTAAAAAAATTCCAGTTGCGAAACCAATGGAATGTTGGCAATTAACCCCCTACAAAACACCGTAGCATTTGAAACACCGAGATGTAATGGTTTTAACATTTCAATAGTCCCCAATAGTCATCCGGGAAATTTTTAAAACCTTCTACCATTCTTGCTTGACCAAAATGTCATGATAGAAATGACTCAACTATATTTGCTGATCAAACCACTTTCGAACATTTCAAAAGTGGAGTTCCATCGTGTTTCAATGTCCCAATTTGGCGAATAACAAGGTTTTTCTGCATCGTGACAAATTTTAATATACCGTCTACGGTTTTTCTCACCAGATTTGAAAACATCTTTTAACATTAGTTTTTTTTTGAAAGCCTCTTTCATATGAAATACTATGTGGAACCTATAAACCAGCTTGCACAACCACGTTAATGATGTGTGCAACACAACAACTAAGAAAAAATCTACCCCCCATGGTGGGGTGTATTCTAACTTAGTTTTATTCATGGCCCGAAGTGTGTTGCTGGAATTGTCCAAAGTAGATTTGAACAAAATTTATCTTTCAAACCATAAACGACAAAGACTTTTTTTCCTAACATAAAAATTCAAGTTTTTTACCGTGTGGCTTCAGACGAAAACTCTTCGAACGAAATGACCCGCTTCATCATCTCATAATTCTAAGCTTAGGAGCTAATTTAAACGCTAGAATGAACTTATTTTTGCCCGATAAGCTAGCAAGCCCGGAAAATAAACCAAAACAATTAGCCTCCAAAAACAACTTAAATAAGCTAATTAAGCTCTTTAGAGTTTATACCCATATAAAAACTCAAAATAGCTAATTGCTTTCTAAAAACACATTAAGCAGAGAAACTTATACAAACACCCGGGAAACATGAATTCCTTTTTTCTGACAAAGTTTAGCGCTACTATACATATCTTTTTGCATGATATATTTGGCTACTGATTATATACTCTGTATTGTTAAATAATATATCAGTCTATGTCACTTAGGACCTCACCGAAATTACTTGAGCTAAAATTCAAGAGTTGACTTCATCAAAATGTTGAATTTGGCGACTTTTGCATCTGTATACTTGCTAATGATTTACTCCTTCTATCCTAATATTATTTTCCATCTTTCTGTTTTGTGATGTACTAAAATTATTGTCCATTTCTTATTTCAACCAATTAAAAGAAAGTTTAACGGGTGGGGATGATATTTGATTGGTCGAATAGTGTAGTGGTCCCACTTTAATTAAAGTTTGTGTTTTTTTGTCACAGACAACGGAACAAGAATTTTGTAACATGTGATCGTAGATGATATTTGTTAGCATACATAATGGACTTAAGTCCATAATTTTGTACACGTCCTATGATTAGTAACATATATTATGAAAATCAACATCATCAATACTTCCTAACGGTCAAGTAAGTAATTATAGTTCAAGTTTCAAAAATAAGGTATGGGATATAGCTAATGCTTCTACATGCATTTGTTATTTCTGCTAATATTTTAAAAAAGTAATGGGGTGTTTGGATTTGCAACCAAAGTTACCCATGCTGACCCACCATCCAAACAGCTTGGCTATCCATTCAAATGATTAATTATGATAAATAATAATCATTATGTCATTACTTTATTTCCATACGATTTTTTTTCATCTAAAGGTGTTGACAATATGTGCAGGTCTCTTGGCATCGCGCTATGGAATAAAGATCAAATGGTGAACATAATTGTAAACCTCTACCAAATATTGTATGTAAATGTTTGTTATTAACAATCTTTCACCATGTCAATTACATGAAGACGATAAAATGAAATGAATGATTCTATAGTAGAAGATCAAGAAGGTGATTCTCCTCAAGACTACAAATCTCAAGAAATTTCTTTCGAGGCCCGAGAAACTTTAGTCTTACAAAGAAATACATGCTTATTTGAAGATGCTAAGTGATGAGCATTCCTTAAATAGTTTTTTTTCACATGTTTATAAATTATTACTTTAACCTCCAACAATTTAGTACTAAATCTATATCCTAAAGTTGTGTTGGTGATGGAAAAATGAGTAACTTCCTTTTACATGTGTTTATGTATTAAAGATATACGTGGCTCATTTTTTTTATGACCATAATTGTTGTAAAAGATTGTATTCATGAAACATAATATTTTAGTTTTATTTACCCTTTAAACATTTATTGATCTACTTATGTTAAGCTTAAGTTCTTGATGATGTGCATTTAAATTGAACTACTCTGGTTTAATCTGTACGTTAACGGACTAATGATCTATTTGGGCGATGATGGGAAGAAATGTACAAATTGGTTCATTCTTTCTTAACTTGGCATATAATGAAAAATTTATGTTAAAAATGAACATGTTTTTTTACTACTAAGCTGAACAAATATTGCTATACAAAAAAGTTATGTCAAAACCCCGTGCGTGCACGGGTCTTATAACTAGTTTCTTCTATAAGGATTGTGCGTCATACAATACATTTTTGCCTTTGTTAAAAACATATTCCAGAAAAATGTAACCATGATAAACGTTATCGTAAACATGATGCGGATAATCTTGGAATCCCATGGTTTATTGAGGACCCAACAATTACCAAGTAAGAAATCATGTGTTTGGGACATTCGAGGTTTTTATTAGAACCCAAAGACATGAGATGTGAATGCTTGTTCTTTCTTCACCGTCCATGAGACATGTTATAAATTTCCCCATTCGCACATAAAATAAATTACAAACTATACTTTTTAGTCAACACTGAACTAAAATGAGTTTCCATACAACATGTCTGTAACAATACAATCTCAAAGATAGCTATTTTATCGTAAAAAATTAAACTCCACCAAGTGACTTATTACAAAACATTATTATACAGTTTAAAATAAACTTGCCTTCTTACATTAGATTTGGTGATAGGTGGTGATTTACGATAAACGATCACACTCGTATAAGCTTAGCTTAGCCAGACAGTCCTTTCTTTAAGATCAACAATATATTTACGGATATTAGGGAAACACACCTTTAATATACAGGAAGCTATTATAATCCTCTAATACAATAAAAGTCACCACAAAAATATTACCCAGCAATAAATGAAACTATAAGCAATAAATGGAACTATAACTAATACAATAAAAGTCACCACAATAAAATCTAAGGAACCCATGTTCTTATGGGCAAATCGCGAGTTACGTATAGGGTAATTTTACTGGTCATACTCGGTACTGTTGGTACATGTCTACGGTAATTTTAGTAATGAATCAAAATGGGTAATTTTTCTCACGTCAAGACATGTGGGGCTGTCATCGGTTTATTCAAAGCACTTTCTTTAACTCTATAATTTCATTTAGTACACATTTTATATAATGTCGACCCATTTTGAAACGTTGCTCAAGCAAAAAAAATTATTGACACTTTCCCCTGTGAAGATTTTTTGTGTGTGATAATAAGCTTAATATAGATGCACCAAATTATGTTTGACAGTAACAACTCATTACCCTCGACCCCTTATTATCCACCCTGCACCAATATGTAAACTCATTTATAGGGCATGGCTGAAACTTAAATATAGCTCAGAAAAAGATCACAATTGGTGTAGAATACAAAGTTTGTAGTAAAAAAACATCGGAAGGCTTTGCAATCCTAATGAAATATGAATAACATTTTAGAGAAAGGGATATGTGAATCTTAAAATTGCGAGTCATAAACTTGCAATACCACCTGAACCAAACATCCCTAAACGCATCAGCATAACAGTCCAAACACCTCTAAAGCCTCAACACTTATAATAAAATGTATAATTTATATATAGTATAAATGTCAAAAAGACGATTTAACCCGTGACTATTTGAAACATATTTATTGGGATGGTGACACAAACCTTGATGACTTATATATTCTTTCGTTTGATATCTCATGGTAAATGAAGAGAAGTAAACTTTGCCAGTGATGTCACAAAAGCGACTCGATAAGTTTTCATGGACATTGCCTATGTAACATGAATTGCATAGCGGAAACCATCCAAACATTGAGCAATCACTATTTCATCATCACTTTGGTTAAAAGGAACACTAAAAAGCAGCCAGCCAACATAGGATCCCTGATACGAACCGAATCGATAATGAGCTAATAGAACGATAAAGATATAATAAAGATACTAAATAACTAAACCATAAATAATATTCAACATTTAACATAATAAGAATTACAACCCTAATGCCTTATTTATAATAAAAGTTTCCCTAGACTTAACTTGGTCCATAAGATAATGCAATAAAAGGAAACTAAATAAACTAAATAATTGATAATAATATGCAGGATCATATCAATACTCCCGCCCCTAAAAACACCTTGTCCTTAAGGTGTTGCTCTATAATCTTGCCTCACGTGATTCCGGGATCCCATGTCTTGACTTGTAGTTCTCCCTCTTGTGGGTCGTAATCAAACATCAAAAAGTGTTGGGATGGCTGTTCACAATTTGCTAATCTGTTGTCACAATTCAGCCTGCCATCTATAGCTTCAGTTTGCCCAACCTTAATCACAACACGAGACTTTGATTTCGTCCACACGAAAGGCCCTTTCCTTTTCTTTCTCTTTCTATTGGCAGCACAATGTCGGAGACCCAAATGAGACCCCTTACTCTTATTCAAGGCACAACCAAACCCCTCTTTACCGACTCCTTTTTCTGTAGTCTTTTGGATTCGATCAGATGTCAAATCATCATAACATGGAGAATTTTGAATCAGTTTTGCGGGTACCATGGTCGTTACTGCGGGTACCTTGGTTGTTACTGGTTTAGGCGTTTTAACAGACGATATGGGATTTTGAATGAAAGACTCAATTAGATTTATCATCTCTTCAATCTTTTGATTCCATGCTTCACGCCTCTTATCCTCTTCAATCTTTTGATTCAATTCTGCATGCCTCTTTTCCTCTTCGTAAGCTCTAATAGCCATTTGTTCCCGTCTCTCAGCAAGTTTTTCTTTGATCTCCCACATGTTCATCTCCATACTTTGCTGCACAATTGCCATCCTTAGTCCAGATCTCACCGCCTCGTTATGGACCTTTTTGGATATTTAATTATGGAATAGATAAAAGATTATTTAATTATGGAACCCTAATATATATAATAATCCTATTCTTGTAGAACAAGTTGGATCCTAATCTTTTCCTAAATAAAACATATCTATTAAATAAATAAAACTATTTTAATACTTATTTAATATCAATTTCATAATTATGTATTCCAGGATTGTATCATTACTCCGCCCCGCATTTTTTTTTTGAAACCCTAGAATCGAAATAGCTCTGATACCAATTGATACGAACCGGATCGATAAAAGAGATTAAAAGAAAGAATAACGATAAATAAAGATAGGTGATCAACTTTCGAGAGGCCGATCTCTCTCCCAATAAAGATATTAAATAACTAAACCATTCATAATATTCAACATGATAAGATTATAACCCTAATCATCTATATATAATAATCATATTCTTGCAGAACAAGTCGGATGGTAATCTTTACCTAAATAAAACATATCTAGTAAATAAATAAAATTATTTTAATACTTATTTAATATCAATTCCATAATTAATTATTCCAGATGGTATCAATAACATATCAACATAGAGAACATATGATTATGTGAATTGCATGTATTCTTAGTACGTACATTATTGTAGCTAAGTTGAGCACCTTCCAATTCATTTAAGAAATCCCAGTAAACAATGTTCTTTGTAGAGTTAGGTGGGTGACCCTGCTGCTCCTTGATAAGTATCTTTTGGTTGAAGAAGCCTCATATTTTGAGAAAGCTTACATATCCTAAAGTGCCTCCACAATGACGACTTTGCTTTAGATGATGATACGATGTCCATCTTTGTTCCTTTAGGTTTGATTGGCAAAGTTTGTCGAAAATCTCCACCCAATAACACCGACTTACCACCAAAAGGACGGGTTGGTTCATCAAGTATATCTTGAAGATTCTTGTCCAATGACTCAAAACATGGCCTATCATTCATAGGAGCCACATCCCATATGATCAATGCAGTTTCAATGAGTAACTATGCAAGTTGAGTGTTTTTTTTAATGTGACAAATAGAGTCATTTGTAAGATCTAATGGAATCTTAAACCGAGAATGTGTCGTCCTTCCTGTGGGCAGCAGAAGTGATGCAATGCCTGCAGATGCAACAGCCAACACAATTTTTCCACCAGCGCGTAATGCAGAAATTATTGTGGTCCAAAGAAATGTTTTACCCGTTTCCACCATGGCCATAGACAAACATGAGCACTTGTTTGTCTTCTGAATAAGCTTCTAAAACAGAAGTGTAAATCATATTTTGGTTCGTATTGAGCTTAGATACCAACACGACATGGTCCTCTGCCAGCGCAACCCTGTTATAATTTCTTTCTTCCATTAGTAACCTGTTCTTCAATTGTGCAAAAAATTGCGGTGGAGGCATCCGCAAACCAACCATATTCAGAGAGCGATGATGAATTACAATTAGAACTCAACAGCATCTCGAGCTCATATAAGACATAATGCTGCAAGTCCCGTCATTAACATGTAAGTTGACAATATGCACATCTGCAGCCGCTCTTTGTTGTATGTCATCACTCATCCGCCGCCATTTTTGAC
>BQNB010053078.1:0-26282 GCA_026074375.1 Tanacetum coccineum
ATCTTACCATCAGTTTGCGAACCATTTTGCTGACAGCGTATTAACCATGTTACTACCATTCTATAAAAGCAATTTGTTACCATCTTATAAATTATTACGTCATCACCCTATAAACTATTTTGCTATCATTAATGTAAGACGTTCCACTAGCGCCTTCCAAACCATTTTGCTATTATCTTATAAACCATTTTTGTGGGAATCTTATAAACTACTTCATTAACATAACTGTTTCACTGTCATCTTATAATCTGTTCCAATGCCATCTCATAACTACTTTCACAATCACTTTTCAAACTAACTTTTGTTTATCTTTTAACCTATTTTGTCATCGCTCATAAACTCTTCTGCCATTATTTTATAAACCATTTCGCTAATACCTTTTAAACTATTTTGATACCATTCTATAAACTATTTTGTCAATCTCTTATAATTATCCTACTATTACCTTATAGCTTATCTGACTATCATTTAATGAACTAATTTGTTTCCATCTTATAACCTATTTTGCAGTTATTTATAAACTCTTTTGCTACCCTATTATAAATTACTTTGCAGTCATTTTACAAACCGTTTCATTGTCACCTCATGAACTATTTCGTTGTCGTTTTAAAAACTATTTTGCTGTCAAATTATAAACTATGTCGTCGTCATCTTATGAACTACTTCGTGTCTTCTACAAACTATTACGTTGTCACTTTATAAATTTTTGGGTTGTCAACTCGTAAACTATTTGATACCATATTATGAACCCCCTTACTGTTACGTTATAAACCGTCAAGTGACTTTCTCGTAAACTATTTTGATATCACCTCTTGAGCTATTTTATGTTACTTTACAAAATGTTTTGTGTCGCTATATAAACTATCTTGTCTTTGTTTTTACGAATTGTTTCGCTATCTTATAAACCATATTGTATATACCATGTAACTTTGAGAAACATAACACTAGTTTTGACGAAATGAACATTGCATCGTTAGTCCTTAATTATACATAGCCTGATCACCCATGTATAATTCAGGAAGGACCATGCTATGCTGGGAGTAGTCACCATAAAAATTTGTCAATTTACCCTTACTTTCCATTTTTATTTTCTTTCTTTTCTCTACATTGTCAACGGGATTATATCGAACTCGTGCTTTATTAATATTTTGTGTGCATATTCGTGAGTCGTGTCGGTCACGTGTATTCGTATTTATATTCGTAAGCGTCATAACTAAGAAGATTTTTCTCAAACCTTAGCATATAGAAACACCATACCCTTAGTCGAGAGACCGAATCCTACACCTCGCAGTCACGATAATTATGGGTTGTAAGAACTTAAAACGTAACAGACTTATCACTCTAATTAAATTATAACTAAGAAAACTAGAAGATTTCCTTCAATATACTTACCTTTTGTGAGTTAGAATCACGTAAATTATGAGATTCATGTACCGACAAAACTTTTGATGGACCTGAAATTAAAGCAAACGACGTAATTATTGCAAGTGCATGGAACCTAGTTGATAGAAGCCGCACCTCCGCTGAGTTTGGCTCTTTAAGTGGCATCGTCCCATCTACCGTAGACATTAAATACCCTGTTGAGTTAGTCGATGGAAAGAATCTAGATGTTGGTACTATCATTTGAGATTGTATAATGAGTTTTTGGTCTGTGTTTAATTACACATGCCTTTGACCATTAAAATCGGACTGAAATGACCAAAACCGTACCAAAAATACCTTGTATTTGTATGTTTTGCATTTGTATTGTGCAGGTAACGGATAATAAAGAAAAGGACAAAAACAAAGCCAAAAACGAGAAAACCGAGCACGAGAATGGAAAGAGCGTGAAGAGAAGTCAAAGACAAAGCCAAAAGTCAAAGAGTCAAAGTCAAAGTCAACCCCGACAAAGTCAAAGCAAAGTCAAAGCCAAAAAGTCATCAAGTCAAAGAAAATACAACTTCATGGACTGAAGTTGTCAAATCCCTAAACTTGAACATCAAGGACTTAAGTTGCAACTATGCTATATATAACTTTAAGGGCTATTTCTGCCAAACCCTAAAGTTATATAGTCACAAGGACTTAACCTGCAAATGAACATAAGACTTTGAGGGGTGATTTCTACCAAGTCTCTAAAACATATACACCACAAGGACGATTATTGCAAATGAACATTACACGTTGAAGGGCCATTATTTCCAAACACCCAAACTCTCAACTGTTCTACAAAACATTATAAAACAGAGAAACTCACTTTCCCGCCAAATTGCCCTCGTTTGTGTATTTTTAACCCCCCCCCCCCCACACCCCCCCTGCTCTACCCTGCAACTCTAAGCAATAAAACATCCCCAATACCTTTCCCAAGCTTACCCACATCGCATGGGACATATTGTCCACCTTGGCAATCCCCATTAACATCATTGGGCATTAAAACGACAAGGAATTGAAAGGTTTAGATCGAATGCTTGGGGACTACTCAAAATTAGATGGCTTAGATGATGCTTGGACTTGTCTCACACAACAAACACACATGGTTTTCCCTTCTCAACAAATGAAAACAAGAAAGATGAGTCAGGGAAATAAAATAAAATAAAAAAAAAACCTAGAATCTTCTTAGTTCTTATATAAATAGGACTTGTGTAAGCCTGAGGGCAGAAGTAGTTTTTACCTAGTTTTTAGTTTTCAAGTTATTTTAATCATTGTCTTTTAATTTACAAAATCTTGTAATCTGTTTTTGAGTTTAATGAAAATTTGAAAGTTTTAAGCTAGATTGTGATTCATGTTTTTCTTATTGTTAAAAACTCCATATAAGTTACTTAAAGCCCTCATTTAATCATATAAGCTAGCTGTTTTTATAAAAAGACTAAGTACTTAAGGAAAAAAACTTTACCAAAAACATAAAAAAGAAATCCACCCCTAAAATCACCTCAAATTTTATGGAAGATAAGCAAACAATGGAAGTGCTTATGGACCCCACTAGCTTGTGCAAACAAGCTAGAGCTTGTTAGATAAGCTCTCCAAGAGCCTTTTTTCCCTGTTTGTGCAAGGGGCTTGTAAGTTTCCTTTTTCCAATTTCTGGCTTATTTACTATTCATCCGCTTAATTTGTGCTTATTCCTACTTATGCTTTCTTATTTATGTGCCTTTATGCTTGTTTGACCTTATTTGTTGCTTATCTGTCACTAGTTTAATTTTTACTTCATAAACTGCTTATATGCCCTCCTATTTTGCTTATTTACTGTTTGCTCCTTTTCAGTGCTTATTGCTTTGTTCTTATTGCTTATTTTAGTTTAACTTTACTAGTGTATTATTTGTTTTTAAGAAATCTTGCTTGAATTTTAGTTAATCAGCCTAAAAAGTGATTTTAAGAACCTAAAGGGGTGTTTGGCACAAGGTGCCAAAGTGGGTCAAATGGGTGTTTAAAAAAGTGTGGGTCACTTTGCCAATTTTGGCAAGCATTTTATTAATCAAAATTTGTTGTTTTCAAAAGTTTTTAAGTTTCAAAGCTTGATTTTAAGGTTTTTCTATAAGTCATTTAAGTCTGTGGTCTTTAAAAAGGTTTTAAGAGCTTATTTGCTTAAGCTGTCCAAAAACTCATTTTAAGGCTTGTTTTAAAATTGTTTTAGTGTCTAAATGCAGTATGCAAGTTTGGTTTAAGAGTCTTCAAGTTTGTTTTAGGATATAGTGAAATCTGTCAAAATTTCACTAAGTGATGAGAAAAGAACAATCAGCTTTTTCATTTGCTTATTATTACTTATCCTTTATTTCAAATTGTGTTTTGAAAGTTGATATAAGCTCTTTGAGGCTTAAAGTTTATCTGTTTGTAGGTCTTAGATCCATAAGGATCTGTTTGCATGCTTATTTTTAAGCTCAAAAAGTAGGGTCTGTAAAGACTTCAAAAAAATTTCTAAGTATTGTGATCTGAACAAATGGCTTTTTCATTAAGCTTTTTGATGGCTTATTTGTGTTTCAAACTGTTTTCTGTTTGCTGATTATTAAAGCTTATTGTTTAAGCTTTTCAGGGGTATAGCCCTTCAAACCATAAGGATCTGTTTTCTAGCTTATTTTTAAGCTAGAAAAGTCCTTTGTGGTTGTTTCATTGACAGTTTTGGTCAAATAAGCCCAATTGCTTATTTTAGCTTATCTGCTTATTTGCATTTGCTTATTTAGATTTAGAATTGCTTATTAGGTTAGGATAGGGCCTTTTTAGCTTATTTGGTTTGAAATAGAACTTATTTGAGCTTATTTGTATGTTAGCTTAAAATTTTAAGTTTTTAAGTTTTTTTAGCAATCTGTCTTTCTAGCTTAATTTAATTGCTTATTTTTGTTCCTTTATGCTTATTAGGTGTAGTTAGATATCTGTCTAGCTTATTTGTCATTCTCATTAGCTTATTAGTGCTTAAAATAGCTTAACAGTTAGAATTTTCAAGCATTTAAGTTAGTTTAGCATTCTGTCTTTGTTTGCTTATTTCGTGCTTATTTCCATGTTATAAATTTTTTGTCTTTGTTAAAGTTGCTTGTTTACAGCTTATTTATAAGCTGTGTAAAAAAGTTTTTAAAAAACAAAACAAAAGGGGAATTGGGGAAATTGAGGGTGAGCAGGACTCGAACCCTCAACCTCAACCCATTTTAACCCTTTAACAAACACACTCTTTACCGATGCGCCCTTGGGACTTTTTCGTTAAAGTCTCAAGGGCTTTGGTATTTAACACCTTATTGAGCCCTTAATCCTATAAATAAGCCGTAGCTTATTTAGGGGCTTTTTGAGCTTATTTGTCCAGCTGGTTTTTCCTTGGCTTGTCTCACCATTTAGGACTTTTCATGTTTTTTTTAGAATTTTTTATAATTATTTGATATTTTTAATCAATTTTCGAAGCTTAAAATCTTAGAAAATCATTTAAATATAGTTAAATTAATTGGAAAAATACAAAAAGATAGTTTTTAGATTTAGAATAAATATTTTTAGGTTTACAAGCTTTAAAATTATATTTACCACTTTTAGATTTTAATTTTGATTTTTAGCTTTTTAAATTAATTTTAGAAAATAGATTTTTATTATAAAAAGTAGTTAAAAATAGTTTTCTTATAATTTATCATATTTTAGACTTTTCTAAGGTAGAAAATTATTTTTTGGAAATTTTAGGTATTTATTTGCTATTTTCTAGGATTTAAATAGATTAAATTAGTTTTTAATTCATAAAAAATTATTAAAAAGCAAAAAAAATATAAATTTTTTTAGAAAATTTTCTTTTATCATTTAAAAGGTTTAGAAACTAAGTTTTCATTTTTAGGGGTTAATTTTGATTTAGTTGATAATTTAGCGCGTTTTTAGGATTCCTGTTTTGCGTTTTTAGTTTTAAATTAGTGCCCTTAATTGTTTTTAGTGTAATTTGCTTTAATTTCCCATAGAGTTAGAAAACCAATCAAAAATCTTGTTCCATTCAATCATCGATTATCAAACCGTCTCGACTTTCCAATTCACTCCTCGTTGGGGATAAACGACCCGGGAATAACAAGTTAACTTACTTCCGGTTCATTGATTTGTGGATCTTTGATCCTTATTAATATATTTTATATATATATATATATAAATATATAATAATATATAATATTAATTTGTATAGAACATATATAGAGTATTATATATATAAAGGGTGGAAATTAATCCAATCAATTTTTATGGCGCCGCTTGTCGTGGAGGAGTGTAAGTCGTTATTCTCTTCCGAAGTTTGATAGTTAGCGCTTTGAAGATCCTTCCGTGTAGAGTTATTTTCTTATAAAAATACGAAAATACAAAAATATTTTTCATTTCTTTTTAGTGTATATATATAAATCAAGAAAAAACCAAAAACATAAAAAATTGTTCTTAAATTATCAATAAAAATCACAAGTTGGTAAAAGAACACCAACATATAATACTTTCAACTGAAGTATTATCCATTAATAAGTTCCCAAACCAAAGATTAAATAACTTGCCTTTTGTGTCACTTGCAACGTACGACTCACCTTTGAAAGATAAACAAACTATAAGAGGGGTATAAGGCGGGTTGTTCCCTAGAATACGACCTAAAGAAGAAAGTTTATATAGCTCGCGCTTTCCCTAATCCAACGCTCCTTTGTGTGTTTTTAATTTCGAGAAGAGTTACAGAGAAGCTTGTGATTAATTAGGTTAACGTGTGTCTTATCTCGTTGTCCGTTAGTAAAATAAATTGGGAATTCATTATTGATAAACCAAAGAACCAAAAAAATTAGTGTAAATTTTCTTTTTATATTTTAGTGCATGCGCACTCGTTCTCAATCCCGTAATTCTAACCGTCAACAACAACAAGTCCCACCGACTTTTGTTGAACCATTTAATCTTGTGGAACCAATAAAAATCCAGCTCCTCGTAGTCCACGATGGCCGAATAATCGTAACTAGGCACATAGCTTGAAGCACCCACCGAGGGTTACGAGGATGCAATCGTTGTTCCCGAGATGACCGCGGACAACTTTGAGCTTAACATACTGTTGCTTACTCTTTTACAAGAACAGAACAATATTTTGGACAAGACAAAGAATTAACCCTCAGCTCACATTCGATATTTCAACAAGATCACTTCTACAATGAAGTTCCCAAACATCTCGAGAACTGTCGTTTCTAGCTTATGAATTTTCCCATTTTCCCACGAGGTATCCCCGCCCATATTTGGCTTGAGAAAGAACCCACATCGATCGATTCTTTACATTGGGATTATCTTGTTATCGAAATTCACAATAAAAATACCATCCCACAAAGACTCAAAATCTTCGAAATGAAACAACGAGATTTCAACAAAGATTTGATGAATCGTTTTATGAGGCATGGGACCAGATTCCAAACAATCTTCTTCATGCATTTCCACATCAAGGATTTACGGATGTTTACACAACTCGTACATATCTATAATGCCTTGAACTCTAATGATCAAGATTCGTTGAATTTCGCCGCGGGTGGTAATTTTTTGGATAAGATGCCTCGAGATTGCCTAAGAATCATCGAGAGCAAATCTAAAGTTCGTAATTTAAGTAACAAACCGGTTGTTTCCAAAGTGGGTACGAGCACTTCCACCTCCGGTATCTTACCCGATGTAGCCTGGCTCTTAACCACCAGAATTTTGTCGAACTCAAAGATATTGATGAAAACTTTTTGATTCTCTGATAAACAAAAATCCAAGCACACCCTCGACTATAAAGGCGGTCGAGAGGAAAAATGTGTAACTTGGCGGTGTGCTCATTCTTACTGAAAATTGTCCCCCACCGATGGCAACGTATTGTGACAATATTCAAGAATATGTTTCTCAAGCCGCCGCGGATAATTTTAATCAAGGAAATACCGGTTACCATCCCCAGATTGCTAATCAAATTTGACCTTTCGGTTTTCCTCCCGTTCAAAACAATCAAAACAATCAAGGGAATAATCAAAACCGTTACAACCAAGGAAATAATTACAACCAAAATCGGGGAAACAATTACAACCAAAACCGGGGGAATAATTACAACCAAGGACAAATTTATCAACCCCCGGTTAATCAACCCCCAGGTTACCAAGCTCCGGCTCCTCAAACACAAGGTGTGAGAACGACTGATTTTGAAAGCTATGTGCTAATGATGCGGTTATGAGAAACATGCAAGACCAAAACCAAAACTTGCAAAATCAAATGACCAATTTAATGGACATGCTTTCCAAATTCGTGAATTCCAATATCGCTTCTACTTCAGGTTCAGGTTCACTCCCTGGTAATACCATTACTAACCTAAAGGTAGATTTAAAGGGTATTACCACCCGAAGTGGTGTTGCTTATCAAGGACCCACGATTCCTACTACTTCTTCTTCTCCTCCTAAAGTAGTGGAACGTGAAACCGAGGTGCAAAGGACAAGGTGCCTCCTACTAATAATGGAAGTACCAAAGACGTCCAACCTCTGGTTGTCCAAGTTCAACCTCATGTACCAAATTTTGAGCCCGTTGTTACTCCCGATAGTGCTCCGATGCCTAACCTGAATCCGTCAATTCCGTATCCTTTGAGACGTAATGATGAAAGGCGCTGTGAAAAAGCTAACGACCAAATTGAGAAATTCTACAAAATAAAGATTTAAGTTTCAAAATTAGCCTTACGGATGCTTTGATTCTTATGCCAAAATTTGCCTCAACTCTTAAAGCCTTAATTGGAAACAAAAAAAAATTAAGTGAAATGGCTAGAACTCTATTGAATGAGCATTGCTAGGCGGTCATCCTCAACAAGTTACCCGAAAAACTTGGAGACCCTGGCAAATTTCTCATACCGTGTGATTTTCCCAGAATGGATGAGTGCTTAGCCTTGGCCGATCTTGGCGCTAGCATAAATCTCATGCCATTATCCATGTGGAAAAAGCTTTCTCTTCCGGAGCTCACTCCTACTTGTATGACTCTTGAACTTGCGGACCGTTCGATCTCCCAACCGATCGGTATCGCCGAAGATGTCTACCTAAAAGTAGGAAAGTTCAAATTCCTGGCTGACTTTTAGTCGTAGACTTTGATGCCGATCCCTGAGTTCCCCTAATTCTCAGGAGATCCTTCTTAAAATCCGGACGTGCTTTGATTGATGTGTACGA
Organism: Tanacetum coccineum; assembly: GCA_026074375.1. Lineage (NCBI taxonomy): Eukaryota > Viridiplantae > Streptophyta > Magnoliopsida > Asterales > Asteraceae > Tanacetum > Tanacetum coccineum. The sequence continues at coordinate 8,589 of BQNB010053078.1, forward strand.
AGGAGAATTTACTCTTCGTGTCAGAAAAGAAGTCAATCTTGATCAAACTTCAATTGTACTGACCTCAAAAAACATGATAATATACTCGAACCGAACGACATCAGTGAAACGGCTTGTGAAGAGAGAGTATTTCTCAAGATTTCTCGTATCTCTGATGTGAATCTCTTGTGGCAATCCCACTCCTTATAATGACCGATCTTTTTCTACCTCTTCTCCACACTCACGTCCCCTTCGGGGAATATAATACAAGCATATTTATGCATATTTTCATCATTTTAGGGCTTGTTTTGATATACAAAGGATATGTGATTTCTCACATATCAGGATTCGTTAGCAAAAAAATCAAAACTGATCATTTTTAGGGTTTTAATCAAAAATGCATGGGTTTAAGGATTCAAGGCTTTAACAAGAGTTCATATATGACCTTAAGAGTATTATGAACATTCTAATATAGATTATAAGCTTATTGAACAAGATTTTGAGCTTACTTGAGCTTAAATGGGTCAAAATGGGGTTTTCAGGTTTGTACGCCTAATAATGACTTCAAGGGTTCTTTTCTCTTAATTCTTGGATTCTATTCTGAGCTTAGGGACCTTCTAATTCTTCCTTGGCTGAGCTAGAACTCCATTTGCGTTTGTAATGAAGATTTGAGGTGTGTTTGAATGGGTGTGTATGTTTCAGCTTTATATAGGGCTTGAAACCCTTGGTGCCCAAGTTTTCTTGGTGGCTAAGGGTCAAGGGCTATAGAGTGGTGATTAAGGGATGCTAGGTGATGAGTATTGAGGGCTAGAAGGGTAGCTAAGCAAGGTGGGGGTGTTGGAGGGGGTTCGGCTACATAGGAGTGACAAGGAGGTGATCATGCAACTTGGTGGCCAAGGGAGGTGAATAAGGTGCTTGTAAGGTGCTAGGGTGGCTGCTAGGTGATGTCATGGTGATGCAAGGGAGGTGCTTGGTTGCTTAAAATGGGTAAAAATGAAAATAAAGGGGTGTCGGTTTGGTTTTGGTTTGGCTTAGGTTTAGGGTTTTAAAATGTAGATTAAGGTTAGGATTAGTGATAGTTTAAGGTTTAGGATTAGTGTTAGGATTAAGGTTTAGGGTTTAGGATTAAGGTTTTTAGTTTTTAAGGTTTAGGGTTTAGTTTTAGGTTTAAAGTGAAATTAGGGTTTTAGGGTTTTGTTTAGGGTTTAGGGTTTTAGATTAGGGTTTTAGGATGACTTAGGGTTTAGGTTTAGGGTTTAGATGTTGTGCATTCAGTATTGTACCTTGTGCTGAAGTGGTGTAAAGTTAAAACATGATTTAGGAGCTTAAATGACCTAATTAGGTTTTTAGGCATGATTAGCTTGTACATTATGCTTTAGAAAGTTGTAACTTTATTTAGGAGGGAAAAGATATTCAAATGTTGTGTATTGATACTTGTACACATGCTTTAGGGGTTTGCACATTCATTTTATATGTATACATTACATATAATTAGGGTTTTGATATAAACGTTAACGTTTAATGCTTGTTTTGAAATAACAAAAAAAAAAAAAACAAAACGCTTGTAACGTTTAATGCTTGTTTTGAAATAACATTTTGAAAAGTATGTTAAATGGATAATGTACTTGGTAAAACTGATATTAAGATATAGACTTGACATATTAGGATGTTTACATGATATAAACATAGATAGAATTGGCATAGGTAGGTTGCGTGAGCTCGTTTACTTTAGAGATGGCAAGATTACATTGCCATAATGAATACAGCAAAAATTTTCCTTTTAAAAAGGTTAGTATATATATAATAGACTGGACTTACCGTTGCATCTAATTTAATCATATGATAATTACATTATGAAAATTAACAGGTTGGGTATAGTCACCCCCTTAAAAGAATCTTGTCCTCGAGATTTATTGGATGCCTGAGGTGATTTTAGAATATAGATGTTGATACTTGGCACGAATTTGATCTCGGCATTCCCAGTAAATGTCTGGTCTCTTTTAGAGTTCCATCTTACTTGTGCGACTATAAGAATACGACTTTGTACTCAGTTGCTTGACATTCTCGATCTAATGATTTCCACTGGGTCTTTCCTTTAGGAAAAAGGTACTTCCACAAAGTTGATTTGTGATCAAGTCGGAAGCTCTTTCATTGGGAATGATAAGGGATTCTCAGATGAAGCATTTCTTTAAATTAGAAACTTGGATAAAGTACTATGGATATTACTGACTATTCAAGAAAGCTCAAGTTTATAATATAATCCACTGGCCAATCCGTCAAGGATTTAGAAATGTCTAATGTACCAGATGGTTAAGCTTTCCTCGTTTTCCGAATCGGATGACACCTTTACGAGGTGATACTTTTAACATAACACGATCTCCAACTTGAAATTCTAACGGCATTACATCTTATATTGGCAAAATACGGGACATTACGGTGCCAACTACACCGCCAAAAAGGTTTTTGACTCAGGATTTTATTGGCCCACAATTTACCGAGATGCCCATGACTTGGTCACCCGATGTGACACTTGTTAACGTCACGGAAAAATTTCGCAACGTGATGAAATGCCTCAAAAATTCCATCTAAGTTTGCGAAATCTTTGACGTGTGGGGCATCGATTTCATGGGGCCATTCCCGTCTTCACGAGGGAACAAGTACATACTCGTGTCCGTCGATTACTTGTTGAAATGGGTTGAAGCGAAAGCGCTCCCCACCAATGACGCCCGAGTTGTTTGCAAATTTCTTAAATCTCTCTTCGCCTGATTCGGTGCCCCTCGTGCTATCATAAGTGATCGCGAAACCTATTTTTGCCATGACCAGTTTGCAAAGGTCATGCTTAAATATGGAGTTACTCACCGTCTCTCCACCGCGTATCACCCACAAATAAGTGGGAAAGTTGAGGTATCCAATCGTGGCTTGAAACAAATTCTTGAAAGGACCGTGGGCGAGAACCGTGCCTCTTGGTCGGATAAATTTGATGATGCACTTTGGGCCTTCCGTACGGCTTACAAAAAACCCACCGGGTGTACTCTATACAAGCTTGTGTACGGAAAGGCATGTCATCTATTAATCGAGCTCGAGCACAAAGCCTATTGGGCCTTGAAACATGCAAACTCTGACCTTTCGGCCGCGGGTGATCACCGTAAAGCTCAACTCAATAAATTAAATGAGCTTCGTGATCAAGCCAATGAGAATTCTTTGATCTATAAAGAGAAGACAAAGAGGATCCTTGACTCGAAGATCAAAAACTGCGTTTTCAACGTCGGTGATCAAGTCCTCCTCTTTAACTCTAGATTGAAGAAGTTCTAAGGCAAGTTGAAATCCCGTTGGTCTAGACCATTCACCATCTCCCATGTCTTTCTGTAACACCCTCAAATCTGAGTACACAGCGGAATGTTGAATATCCAAGGGCGTTACTTTATGGATCAATAGCATAAGATATGAGAAAAACCACTAAACGTGTCGTTTTGAAAAATATACATTGGATTAACAAAATACTTGTTTGTTACATAAGCCCATGGCTTCAAATTGTTCAACAATATAAAAAAAGATTCTTGTTTATAACAATTGTCCCCAAAATGTAATAAGACCCCAAATCTTAAGTGTTGACTCTTCAATTATTGACTTCTAATGTATCATCGCACCTCGTACCTTATTGACCTGAAAAACATGCTTAAAACGTCAAATATCAAAATAATAGTGGTTTGAAAGTCATAGGTTTATGTAAATCAATAGTAGGGACCGTTAAGATTTCACGTGTATGATTAAGCAACATAATGCAAAACATCATAAAAAGTAATTACGTTTTCCTCCTCAGCTCATGACATGAAGCTTTTTTTTCGAACATGTATGAATGCAATTAGCATTGCCCAATGTATGCCCGTTTAATGATGTTCTAACCCGCAAAATCTGAAATCCGACATGGTATAGTTCCATTTCCCCGGGAGTCGAAGCTAATCACTCGACGGGGATTGTCATACCATATATGATCTATTCTATAACATTCGCGCTCTACAATCCTAGTAATTGACAGAGTTCAGTGATTAAAGTGGTCTTGGGTTATCGCTACTTAGGCAAACACGTAATCATTGTATAAAATGTACACTTGTGTCCAATTTGTAAAACAAGCATGTTCTCACCCTAAAGATGTAAATCATTTAAGAAATTGTAAAACATGGGGCTATGAACTCACCTAGGTAAATAGTTCTCTGAAATGATAATAGATATCCAAGTATGAATCACACCGTCAAATACCTAAGTAAATACTTCAGTATTAGTCTATAATTTAGGCTTAAAGTCTCTCAGTTGTTTATAAACTATAATAAGTTGCTAGTTTATATATACTAAATCATCATCTTTTGTGTGGTGTACGTTGTTTATTGTATTTGGAAAATTGTTGATGGCTCTTGGAAGGTAACTTTATCCCACGTTTCTTTTAATACGTATAAAGTCATTATAAATATTAGTATTTATTAACAACCGTTTTAGTAGTTTAACTTGTATAATATCCCGAATATAATTTGTCCCCTATATTGTTAACATGTTTTATGAATACTTTCGTTCACAAAAGTACAGAAGTTTCTTATAATTATCCTTTTGGTCCTCTAACTTTACAAGTTGACAATTTAGGTCCTTTTAGTTTCACATCAGCCCCTTAACTTTCATAATATTCAAAACATCCCCTAGACTTATTAAAGTCAAAACTGACAGTTTTAACCCTATAGTTTGCAAATTGACACTTTTAGCCACTATTACTCGTCAATATAATATTTTATAAGTCTGGTTTAAGGTTCTTACATAGTGGCAAGAAGTTTTACTTACTCCCAATAGTCCCATAAGCGGCTGTTTGCCCAATATATAAGCTGGATGAGCTTTATTTTGGCTTATGGAGCTTATTGGGCCTTATTGGACAACGTTAAGGTCCAAATCCGTTTAGATGGTCCAATTCAAGATTCAAAGGCATAAAAAACTTTATTAAGATTTGTTGAATGTACCCAAATTAGTTTGGCTTATTAATAAGCTCGGATGAGCTTATTTGGAGCTTATTGGGTTTGTTGGCCCAACAGCCTTAACTGAAAGTTAACCAAAAGGCCCATTATGGTTTCCTCATTGATTCCAACTTATTTTCTTATCTCAATAAGTACTCAAGATCATTATTAAGCTATTTTTAATGTGGGGCTTATTCAATAAGCATTTAAGCTTGTTATTGAGTTTATTGGACTCGATTTTAAGCCTATTAAGGGTTTAAGGGTTTTAAGGGTTCAGGCTTGATTCCTTTGGGTCCAATAACTTGTCCTAGGTTATGATAATCCTCATAAGCTGGTTAAACTCACAAATAAGCTGCCGAAGCTTATTTGTGGCTTATGGACCTCGTAGGTTTACGAAATGGGCTAATAAGCCCAATCAAAGTTCGTGATGGTTTTAATAACGTACTAAGGGTCTATGTTAGTTGCTATAAGCTCATTGGACTCCTAATAAGCTCGTAGAGCTTATTACCACTTCGTGGGCCTCACAGTTGGGCTGGTTGGGCCTGTTTGGTCTTATTGGGCCTGTTTGTGGTCCGTTGAGCTTTTCTTAAATCTACGTTTCTTTCCTACGTTTTTATGTTCCATTTACGCCTTTGATAAGCTCATGTGAGCTTATTTATATGCCACGGTTCTCAACCCATGGTTGTTTGGGCCTGTTGGGTTTGGACATGGGCCATTGGGCCCGATAGGGTCCAATTGGTTTATTAAGATTTCTTGTGGGGTTTCGTTAGATCCTCTAGTACAAAAACAACGTGCCTAGCATTTCTTAATCGAAATAAACAACATGCAAACATTTAAGAGCCTAGTATACTCCTTCCTTAGCCACGTCGTTACATTTTCTTTGAAAGTTTACGTGTAGTCTTCATGAAATTCATTTGTAAGTGTCGCATACCACCTTGGTTTCTCTACCCGATGTTAAATGGATACGTTTAGACATTTTTGAAATTTAAATGTAAAGATTAAGTCTTAGCTCGATATCAAACCATGTTTTACATATTTTAGTATGTCTTAGCACCACACAAGAGGTTTACATACAAGTATACATGCGTGAAATATGCATGGTTACACTATGCAAGAACATGCTCACGTTGGTTTGTTAAATACAAACTAACATGACCAATGACTAGAATCAAGGAATGTAAAGCATGACATGAGTACGTCTATTTACTACATGACTTACAAAGGTCCTAGCATCTTGAACATGTCGTGTAACGCGTAGTATGACAACCCAATGTGCTATAACCAAATGTATGTCAACCCTAAGCTTCAAAGCTTATTAATCAACCCAATCTTGGCTCGTGCACCTCCTTATGACCTTGTGTGAATGCTCTAGTATTGTTTGTGTGTGCGAATAAGATCAAAGATTGTGTTTGGTCATGGTTTGTGATCCGAATGAGAGAAGAGAGTATATGTGTTCCTTGTATGAATGCTCTAGTATTGTTTGTGTGTGCGAATAAGATAAAAGAGGGTGTTTGGTCGCGGTTTGTGATCCGAATAAGAGAAGAGAGTATATGTGTTTCTTGTTTGAGTGAGAGTGTGTTGTAAGAGTGTTAAATGGTGAGACTAAGTGAGTATTTATAGGAAAATGAGCTAGTTAGCTCCTCTTGATCCTAAACTAACTAGAAATCGAGCTATATAGGTGGTTTTAGGGATTTCTAGTTGCTTACACATGGTATTATGTTAAACCACTTGAGTACAAGTTTTAATTAGGCAAAGTTGTACAAGATTTGCTTAGATACTAGAAATCTTAAGGATTTGTATGCATACATGCATGTAGCCGTGGGATCCAAAGGGAAGCAAGGAGCAAATGGTTATTAACCATTGTGTAATGACTTAGTGAGAGACATTTAGGACTAACATTAATTAATTAGGAGATGTACAAGTACTTTAGGATCATTAGTAGGATTTTTAGGTATGTGTATGTGTGTAACCGGCCCCTAGTGGGTCACATACACAAAATTGATTTAATTTTTGTGTTAAGGTTATAAAAGGGGTGTTGGTTTGAGTCTAGGTAAGTCTAGGTATTTTCGGGGTGTGTCCAAATGTATTTTATTGTGAAACGTAACCCTTTTACGTGACCAATAAAAATAAAATACACAAAGTACATAATTATCTTCTTAATAATTATTTCTTACTTGGTTGATGCAAACCTTAATTTATTTGATGACTGTTTATATTTATTGATTATTTCTAGTCTACGTGATTTAGCTTAAACGTAAATATTAAAAGTAAACGCGTGTCAGACCAAAATAAATAGTGACGAATAATAAATGTCCTGGCTGTCTAGCTCTCCTCTACTGCTCTTACAGTGCTAACAACTCGGCCTACATGTTGCACATCTCTCGCCTCATGTCTCTAATGACTCGGAGAGTTTCTACCATCTGTGCCTGACGTCTACGGTCAGTCTCTCGAAGCGCTGCTAAATTGGCCTACTGCATCAGAAAGCGAGTCTCATGTACCTGATGATGTGTCCGAATGAGAGTACCCTGCAACCTGTGTTTTGTGAAAAGTTGTGGGTATTTTTGTTTGAACGAATCTTCACGTTCCCAGGTGAACTCAGGACCTCTCCTAGAGTTCCAGCGAACCTTAACCAATGGTATCCGGCTTCGCTTCAATCGTTTGATCTCCCGTTCCATGATTTCAACGGGCTCTTCCACAAACTGGAGCTTATCGTCAACATGAATTCCTTCTAACGGCATGACTAGAGGTTCGTCAGCGTAACATTTCTTCAGATTAGACACGTGGAAAGTATGATGGACTCTGCTCAACTCTTGGGGAAGTTCCAGTTTGTAGGCAACCTTCCCAACCTTGGCTAACACCTTGAAAGGTCCGACGTATCTTGGATTCAGCTTGCCCCGCTTACCGAACCGCATAACCCCTTTCCATGGTGGAGACCTTTTTGGGGAAGCATAACCCCTATTCCCCAACCTCGAACTCCATCGGCTTTCGTTTCCGATCGGCGTAGCTCTTTTGTCGATCCTGAGCAGCTTGCATCCTCTGCTTGATCAGGACGATCTTTTCCGTTGTTTCTTGGATCAATTCCAGACCAGTCAGTTGGGCTTCCCCAACCTTGGCCCAGCACACTGGTGATCGACATTTTCAACCATACAATGCCTCATAAGGGGCGGCCTTTATGCTAGCGTAATAACTGTTGTTGTATGAAAACTCGACCAATGGCAAATGTTTAACCCAGCCTTTGCCAAAATCGATCAAGCAAGCACGTAGCATATCCTCGAGAGTTTGAATGGTTCTCTCGCTTTGGCCATTAGTTTCTGGATGATACGCAGTGCTCATACTAATATCTGTACCCAAAGCTTTCTGAAATGATCTCCAGAAATTTGAAGTGAATCTTCCATCACGATCACAGATAATTGAGGCAGGTATCCCGTGTCTTGCCACTATCCTGTTCAGGTACAACCTTGCCAACTTGTCCAATGGATCATTCTCCCTTATTGGCAAGAAGTGAGCAGATTTTGTAAGTCGATCTACAATCACCCAGATGGTGTCAAAACCTTGCGACTTAGGAAGCTTGGTGATAAAATCCATCGTGATATTATCCCACTTCCACTCGGGTATCTCAGGTTGTACTAGCAATCCCAATGGACTTTGATGTTCGGCCTTGACCCTTACACATGTCAAGCACTTGCTAACATAGGTGGCGATGTCTGCCTTTATATTGGGCCACCAATATAGCTTTTTCATATCTTGATACATCTTTTCCGAACCGGGATGGATAAAGTATTTTGACTTGTGAGATTGATGCATAATCACGGATCTTAAATCTCCATAGCAAGGGAACCAACTCCTGCCGTGTAAACATAGTGTTCCATCGGCACATGGTTCCAATCTTTCCTTGGGTATATCCCTTCTGATTATACCACCTACGTCTTCATTCACGAGATTCTCTGGTTTCTGGGCTTCGATTTGAGCTTCTAATATTCGTTTGGGAAGATCCAAGCCAATTGTCATAACTAAGGCTCGAACCCGCAATGGCTCAAAGCATCGGCCACTACGTTTGCCTTCCCCGGGTGATAACGAATGTCACAATCGTAGTCACTCAGCAATTCTAGCCAACGGCGTTGCCTCATGTTAAGCTCCTTTTGATCGAGAATATGTTGTAGACTTTTATGGTCGGTGAACACGGTGCATTTGGTTCCGTACAGATAATGTCTCCATATTTTCAGGGCAAACACTACCGATCCAAGTTCTAAATCATGAGTGGTGTAGTTCTTCTCGTGAACTTTTAGTTGTCGAGAAGCATAAGCAATCACCTTCTCTCTCTGCATCAATACAGCACCTAAACCCTTGTGTGACGCATCACAGTAGACCACAAAGTCTTCGCTCCCTTCAGGTAAAGCCAGAATTGGTGCACTGCACAACTTCTGCTTTATTAACTGAAAAGCGTTCTCTTCCTTTTCACCCCAGTCGAACTTGATTCCTTTCTGAGTAAGTTTCGTCATTGACTTAGCAATCTTCGAAAATCCTTCAATGAACCTTCGATAGTAACCAGCAAGACCTAAAAATTGGCGGATCTCTGTTGGTGTCTTAGGAGATGCCCAATCTTTGATAGATTCTATCTTGGCTGGATCCACATGTATGCCTCTACTATCAATGACATGTCCGAGAAATTATACCTTCGGGATCCAAAATTCACATTTTGAAAATTTTGCATACAACTTCTCTTTCTTAAGCAATTCCAAAATGACCTTGAGATGTTCTTCATGCTCTTTCTCGTCCTTTGAATAAATAAGTATGTCATCGATGAAGACAATTACAAACTTATCCAAGTAAGGCTTGCATACTCGGTTCATGAGGTCCATGAATACCGCAGGTGCGTTTGTCAGTCCGAATGGCATAACCTGGAACTCGTAATGGCCATACCGAGTTCGGAATGCCGTCTTTGGAATGTCTTGTTCTCGCACTCTAAGCTGGTGATATCCTGATCTCAGATCTATTTTCGAATAAATACTAGATCCTTGGAGTTGATCAAATAAATCGTCGTGCCTCGGGAGTGGATAACGATTCTTTACTGTCAGATTATTTAACTCACGATAGTCGATGCACATCCAGAATGACCCATCCTTCTTTTTGACGAATAAGACTGGGGCTCCCCAAGGTGAGGAACTAGGCCTGATTAATCCTTTGTCGAAAAGCTCTTGTAATTGTTCCGATAATTCCTTCATTTCGGATGGAGCCAATCTATACGGTGCTCGAGCTACCGGCTCTGGAATATAGTCGATTTGGGAATTCCACCTGGTCGGTGGAGAAGAATCCTGGCATGTCCTTGGAAATACTTCAAGAAAATCTCGGACTGATTTGTTAGTCCTTTTATCGGTTTTCTTTCCGGCTTGGCCTCCTCTTTCTGGCGGATATCTGTGCTAAAGACCTGGCCTCCTTTGGCCATGTACTCTTGAGCTTTCTTGAAACTGGAAATAACTATCAACGGGATTTCTCTCTGTTGTATCTTTCGTGGCCACATAAAGTCAATAGTTTCATTCACTTAGGGAATTTTGTACAGTTTCTCCATCGCTCTAAGATACGGCGTGACATCTTCTTTACCAGTCCATGAGCGATATTGACATCAAACTACCCAGTTTACGGGCATTAGAATCTATGTTTGAACGGATAGCTAAGAGAATTTAAGTGCACCTCGGCATGATTGTGTCTATCGAACTAATTTCCATCAGCTAATTCGACATCATAACAATGTTCTAATGAAGTTGGGGGCGATGTTTATTCAAGGAATAAATTTAAGGGATATAAACTTATTCGGCACCTTGTGTGAATAAGTTAGATTGCTTAGTGGTTATTTATGAGGAACGTGCCGTGATGAATTGGCATCAGGGTTTCTCGATGCATTTCCTCTCTTTTCTGCATTCCCAACTGCATAAACCCAGCCTTGTGCATTCCCATTTCTCCATCTTTTATTATTCAGCTTCGGACAATCTTCTTGAAATGTCCTGGTGCTCAAACACTCAAAACAACCATTTCCTTGGGGGCTGCTACCATTGCCCTTCTTGAGTTTAGTAACATTTGTTGTTACCAGTACTCCTGTAATCGCGAGAAAGTGGCCCTATTTTGTTGCACTTGTGGCCACCTCTGGGTGCACGGGCCATTGATGGTGGAGTTGGCATTGTGCACTTGGGCAAGATCCCCCATTAAGGCTTCCTTTCGCCTGTCCCCATATGTAGACCTTATCGACATTCTTGTCTTGAAGGATGTTGTTGGTGACCATGTTGTTTTGGATGAATCATCAGCCTTCCTCTTGTTGTTAGATGCCTTTCCGCGTTAGGTACAGAGTTTTGATCCATAATGTCATTGGCCAACCTCAATAGTTCATCCAACGTGGGCTTGGCAGACTTGACGTTACCATAAATGTTCCAGAAGTCCTATGATTTCTTTGTCAACCTCTTCGGGTTTCATTGGCAAAAACTTGGTACATATCAGGTTAAAACTCTTGGTAACGTTTTCAGTGTATGCTGGAACATCGTTTCCTTGACCCTTTAGGTTCCTTAGCCTCAATTCTCATTCTTGATTTCACCTTTCGGACAATCTTGTCTGTCATCTTAAGTTTTAATTAGGCAAAGTTGTACAAGATTTGCTTAGATACTAGAAATCTTAAGGATTTGTATGCATACATGCATGTAGCCGTGGGATCCAAAGGGAAGCAAGGAGCAAATGGTTATTAACCATTGTGTAATGACTTAGTGGGAGACATTTAGGACTAACATTAATTAACTAGGAGATGTACAAGTACTTTAGGATCATTAGTAGGATTTTTAGGTATGTGTATGTGTGTAACCGGCCCCTAGTGGGTCACATACACAAAATTGATTTAATTTTTGTGTTAAGGTTATAAAAGGGGTGTTGGTTTGAGTCTAGGTAAGTCTAGGTATTTTCGGGGTGTGTCCAAATGTATTTTATTGTGAAACGTAACCCTTTTACGTGACCAATAAAAATAAAATACACAAAGTACATAATTATCTTCTTAATAATTATTTCTTACTTGGTTGATGCAAACCTTAATTTATTTGATGACTGTTTATATTTATTGATTATTTCTAGTCTACGTGATTTAGCTTAAACGTAAATATTAAAAGTAAACGCGTGTCAGACCAAAATAAATAGTGACGAATAATAAATGTCCTGGCTGTCTAGCTCTCCTCTACTGCTCTTACAGTGCTAACAACTCGGCCTACATGTTGCACATCTCTCGCCTCATGTCTCTAATGACTCAGAGAGTTTCTACCATCTGTGCCTGACGTCTACGGTCAGTCTCTCGAAGCGCTGCTAAATTGGCCTACTGCATCAGAAAGCGAGTCTCATGTACCTGATGATGTGTCCGAATGAGAGTACCCTGCAGCTGTAGCTGTGTCTGATGTACCTGGAGATGGGTCTCGTGTGCATACACATGATCACGATGGGTCTGAAGCTCCTGATGAGTGACCTAACTCAATCCTATCGAGTGATCCCAAGCCTCTTAGAAAGCATATGCCTCCTCTTCCACCATCCATACTGTCTCCTGGAGAGTCATCCTATCCTCCATAAGTAGATCGACCCGCTGCGAGTCTATATCAACTCGCTGTGATATACAAGACCTACTATCCTCAGCATCCTCTAGTAAAGCATACAAGTCCTATGTGTCATGCTCATGGAGCTCAGCAAGCTCTGTGACCCTAGTGTTGACCTCTACCATGGTCATAGGTGCTATCTCAGGAACTGCCTCTGCTGGATCTACCCAAGTATCCCTAATACCGTACCCAACATCTCTAATCCCCTATCGCCTCTCTTCAGCATCTACCGTGCTGACAAATCTATAATTTATCCCTCGGCCTCTAGTAGGTCTAGCTGTAGAACTCTCCCCGACCCCGTATCTAGAACCTAGGGTAGACAAATACAAACTCTTGCGGGGTGGCTACTCAGACTCGGGAATATCATCCCTATGGTCAACAAGTGGTGGTATGTATAAAGATGGTGGTAGAAGTGGTAGTGGAGGTGATGGGAATGCGGCAGTAACTGCATTAATGAGAGCCTGAGTGGATGCTATCCTGAGTGTCTGGAGTTAGGTTGGACACCCAGATGAAGGTAGTAATGGTGATGGCATAGGTAGTGGTGATGAATGTGCAGGTGGGGCTATGCACCTAGTAAGGCGCTCTCCTGCAGAGGGTGGTGATAGTGAGATAGGTGGTGATGGTGATGGAGTAGTCATGGCTAGAAGTCTCAACCTCTGCCTCTGGTGGGAGGGATATGGAAGTCTGAGGCCGGATGGTAATCCTAGCCCCAATAGTAATGTCAGTAGAGGGTGGTGGTATAACAGGCTTTGTTTCCTCTAGTGGGAAAACAGGCTCATCAACAGGTACAATAATAGCAGAGTCCGCCAGAGCTAAGTGCTCCTCCTCATCCTCATCATCCTCATCCTCACCATCAGCGTCATCCCCTGATGAATCGTCGTCATCATCATCTCCATCATCTCCCCCGTCTATAGGATAGTCGACTGAACCATTCTCCGTCTCATCATCCTCGTACTCCTCTGGATCCTCCTTGGGATCTGACTCGGAAACATATCTGGGTGACTCGGCAGTAGGTGAATCAACAGGAGGTAATGGATCCTCCTTAGCTGGAAACTCATGGTCAACCTCCCATGGTATATACTTAGCGTATATAGGCTCTGGCACGTAGTCAGGATCATGTGCCTGTACGAACATAGGCTCACGCTCATCCTCGTCCTGGGGAACTGGCGGTGTCTGTGGATCCTCTGGGCCTGGTATGTAATTCGGTCATGGTAGGGCTACTGGCTGCATCGGGAGTCTGTCGTATCCTAATACGATGACCCGTGGGATGCCTCCCTCAGATATCTCTTCATCATCGGCTCCCCTGAAGGCTCTGCCAGGCTCAGAGTCGGTGTAAACGGAAGTATAGGTAACCGCAGATGTCGCAGAAGACATGATTACTGCAAAAAGCAAAATAACCTATACAAGTATTACTTATAGGAAAGATCGGTATGATATGTCTGTAAGCTTTAATTATAAAAGTCTTATAGTAATATACTATAACACCCCCAAATTTACAACGCAACGGAATACCATATTGGGGTGCTACTTCATAATATAAGTTCACGAGTCACGGTTAAGCATTAGTACACTACTATGCTCAGGCAATTCATATCTGTTAAGACTTCGTTACCCTACTAATGCTAAGGAAATGATCTATCATGTAAGCACTTAGTACCCCTACTATGCTAAGCAATGCATCATCATGTATAGAACTTATCGCTAGAGTAAACAAGTAATGCATGTATGTTCCCTCGAAAATCACTTTTGTGAAAACAGTTTTGAACTGGTTATAGTTCCAGACAAAAACTTTTGGACCTGGTTCTCTATAACCTTGGCTCTGGTACCAATTATAACCCCTAAAATTGAGCAGCCGCGGAATGTTTGAATATCCGAGGGCGTTACTTTTTTGGATCAATAGCACAAGATCTGAGAAACGGACTATTAAACGTGTCGTTTGAAAAAGATACATTGGATTAACAAAATACTTGTTTGTTACATAAGCCCATGGCTTCAAATTGTTCAACAATATAAATAAAGATTTCGGTTTATAACAATTGTCCCCAAAATGTAATAAGACCCCAAATCTTAAGTGTTGACTCTTCAATTATTGACTTCCAATGTATCATCGCACCTCGTGCCTTATTGACCTGAAAAACATGCTTAAATCGGCCAACATACAGTTTGGTGGATTCAAGGGTTTATGTAAATCAATTGTAGGACCGCAAGATTTCCAAGTGTATGATTAAGCAACAAATGCAAACATCATAAAAAGTAATTACGTTTTCCTAAGCTCATGACACTGAAGCTCGACATATATGAATGCAAATATATATTTGCCAACAAGTGTCCGTGAATGATGTGCTAACCCCGCAACATCCCAAATTCGACATGGTATGCGTTCGTTCCCAGTGATAGCTAGTCACCCGAACGGGGATTGTCAATCCCTAATAGATCTATCCATAACATTCGCGCCCACACAATGTAATTCCCAATCACATCTATGCAATTAACAGTTCATGATTATGGGCATAATGGGAATGGCTAACTCAGGCAAACCGTAAAATTAAAACTACACGGGATTTTACAATTCTTGACAAAACCGGGAAGACAAGTGTTTGTTTCACGGGATTTTACAAGTCAAAGAAATAACCGTATAATTTAAAATTGAGTTTGTTAAGTTTGAATTTATTTTTCACTGGTTCGATCCTCTAGTTCGATCCAAGCTAGTTCGATCCTAACGTTTCCCCTAGTTCGATGATCTAGTTCGATCCCTTGGTTCGATTCCTTAGTTCGATCCCTTAGTTCGAAGCTCTAGTTCGATCCTTTAGCTCGATTCACTAGTTCGATCTACTTGTTAGGCTTACTCGTTCGGTCTACTTGTTCGATCCAACTAGTTCGGTCCAAACAACTTCGAAACTCAAATCTTCAAAGACTCAAAAAGACACGATTTTGAAAGTTTTTTTCGCAAAAATCTTGTACAACTAGTATTACTAACCCTATAGGAACAATAAAAATGAAAACTTTAAGGTTTTTAAGCCAAAAAATTTTAATCACTAATTTGTTCTTTGTAAAGGTTTTGAATACAAATCAAACACAAAAATCTAAACACACCACTCCATGGCTCTTGATACCAATTGTAGAATACTAGTAATCTAATGAATCAACCAAGAACAATAAGTGAGATGTGGGTTGGATTGTTAGAGAAACTTGGATGGAATATGGATGATGTATTGATGAATGTGTGGAAATGAATGAATAACAAAATGAACAACCAACCCTCTCCAAGACTAGGAGAGGGTGTATAAATACTACCATGGCCGGCCCATGGGCTGGAGTTGGGCCACCCATGGGCCTTGGGCCGGACTAGATTACTAATCTAATCCTTATACTAACTACGAGCTAAGACTTGTTACAACTTTGGAAGTGACCGACACTTTTCGTGTTTCCAACAAGTATCAAATAGTTCATTTACATCTTTCATATGGGAACTCCTTAACTGGGCAATATACAAAGGGAATATAATACAAAACAATGATATACTAAGGTGTACTGGCACCAGTTGACTCAATCCGTAGAGGTCCAGGTATTTTTGCTATTATTTTAGAAGATAAAGGTTGTTTGTTATTAAGCGAATAGGTTTTCTTCGTCAGCCTATTTCTTTTTATCACAGAAACTTGTTGGCTAAGAATCTTGCTAAGCTAGTTAAGTATCAGTATCATAGCTGTGATCCTAAGGGCCAACTTCATAAATGAACCCGACAAGTAAAGGGTCATTTTGTTTTTGATATTTGAGGGTTGGAAAAGGATAAAAGAGCATGGCAGCTATGGAGAGTGATGGCCAGATTTATGGCTCGAGCCCTTCACGTTTGCCACGAACCTTCATCAGTATGGGGGTGGTGGAGGAGGAGGGTGGTGGAGGAGGAGTGGTGGTGGGTTGTGATAAACAAATTTTTTTTTTATCAAAAATGGTGACGTGTCAATTTAGAGCTGGTAACCCTTCCAAAATATGGTCGTTATTGCCTATATTGAACAACATTTAAAAGTTTGATGGGTCTAAATGGTATTTTACAAAGTCCGTTACCTAAAAATGAATTTTTTTGTAAGTAGGTTACCTATTCATGGACTTAACCCTTTTTTTCATCAAGTTTTTCAATTATATAAAGATGTGGACATTTAATTACTTTTGTATTAACACACACTTTGATGTGTGAAGTGTGTTTATGTTTGATGTTTTAGTCTAATTACTTTTGTTTTTAACTTAATTGTTGCTTAATATTAACTTATCTATACTTTATTACAAAGCATTTGGGACACTTTCATATTTAGAAAGTCTGATAATTCAGACTTTTTCTTTTCTTTCTATGGAAATATCTCTTTTTAACAACAAACACTATCAACTCATTTTATGTAACAACTTTTTGTTATTTGCAATCTTGACCATCCATCTCATTTTAGGAAAACACATCTGAAAGTGACATGTATAACTTCTTAATTAAAAAATTACTTTTATTTTTAAATTGAAATATCTTTTTATCTATTTATTTTTTTATGATTTAATTTCACTATATTTTTTCAAAAATTTTGTGCTCTTTAATTCAACATCCATTTTGAAATATTTTTATTAATTTTTAGCTTTTTTTATTTTTTATGCCCCCGAAACCGTTGATTTACGCGGGTAACATTCTAGTTTTAAATAAAGTTTGAATCTTTACCATTTTTAGTGTTCTAATCATTTATAGTTTTAACGTTTTCACTTAAATCATCATTTTTAGTCTCTTAAACTTTCAAAGTTTGCATCTTTTTAGTTCAAACCTCCTTTTTATCATGTCTTTAAGTTAAAGTTTTATACTTTATTCATGTTTAGCTTATATATAGTTTTAAAAACCATTTTTTTTAATTAGTAATTTTTATCTTATAAAAGTATTCAAAACCACACAAATATATTAGATTAGTTGATGGTGATTATGGAGCAATTAAGAAGAAGATATGGGTATTGAGCTTTTAGATTGTGTATTATTGAGTAATCTTGAGTTTGTTTGGTTCGCGTTCTTTGACTTGGTGACTTCTAATCTTTTTGCTTTTATCTTTCTTTTTATTATTATGCATGATTAGTTTTATTATTAGTTTTATCAT